>CAKAKR010036362.1:0-79134 GCA_916700685.1 Adelosebastes latens
GTAGTAATCATATTCCAGTCATATTATTCACCTCATGCTTGCCTGGACCTGAGCAGACGAGGTCCTTCCAGTCCATTAGCTTCCAATTAAAACGGATCACAAAATGGTTTGAATGCTCATTTGACGACCGTTTTGGCAGGAGGCCATGAAATCGCGGGCTCTGTGGGGGAAAGAAGACATTGCCGCAAGACAGAATCAGCCTCATGTTTTCTTAATTGGACGTAAGCATACAACAAATCCATCTGTTTCATGGAGTTTTTCGCTCCCCTGATGCGTGGATGCAGGCTTACGGGTCGAGCGTCAAATATGTATACATTTTTACAAAGATGCTGGTGTAAAAATGAGTGAATCAAAGCCAGTGGGCAGGTTGGACCACACACACACACTCTCTCACACACACACACACACACACACGTATACACACACACACACATGTACACGCATCAATGACGTTGGCGACGGTCTGTGTCGTGGGAGTGTTGCATTGGATAAGTAGCAGTGTCTTTCCATTCTTTGTTCCTCATTATAGTGGAAGAGTAACTACGTGTAAACATGTAAAAAGTCCTGTTAGCAGGTTATTTGGCCAAGTCCGCCGTTCGTTCATGGATATATTTATGACGCCACTGCTCTTTTCAAGTCAGATCAGTATATATATTATAGTTTTATATATATTTAAAAAAAATCCACATATAAAAACAAACTGTTGAACCTGCTTGTCATGTGTGAACTTCACTGCATTACTGTGGATTACATACCCTCGTGCGGGCACGCTCATGTGATTGGCTGACAAGGAGGGAGACATCTGATTGGCTACAGATAATTCCTGTTGCAGTGAAGTTCACACATGACAAGCAGTTTGTAAATGCATGTTCAACAGTTTGTATATACATGAAACAACATCCAAGTATGTTTTCGATGAAAATTGCAAATATTGGAATAAATAAATAAATTCATTAATTAATAAATAAATGAAAATTGGATTTAAAACAAGAAATATTTGTGTGTTCATCAAATATATTTGTGAACCTTATTTTTTTATATGTGGATTTATTTTACATTTTTATACAACAATAACTATATTTTTGTCCATTGGAACATATTTTTTGTGGAGAGAGTCATTTATATATACAGTAAATCACAAAATATATTTGTGAATCCTTCTGTGTGTATTCATTAATATTGAGACAGATCTGACTCCATAGACATGTCACCTCATTAGTGACGCCTCACAAAGGTGATAACGTTGCATGCTCTGACATTACAAGCCCAAAATTCAGTTTCCCCCATCTACAGTACACGTCAAAAGTGAAAACGGAGTTTCTGAAAATCTTCACCCTGGCCGGAGTTTTACAAAAGCTCCATTTTAAGTGACCTAAAATGCCGTTTGGGTGTGGACGAAAGGCCAAAACACATAGAAAAAGCTACGATTAAAAAAATACCTGTGTACATGAGGACAAGGCCTAAGTGTATTTCTCAAAATGTAGCACTAGTCCTTCAATTCTCAGTCTAGTTTCCATTTTAGCAGCCTTACACGATGAGCAATGAGCTCGGTGTCTCTCTGAGACAAGTGATGGCTAGTCTGCTTGATGGACTGACACTGCCAAGCTCACACACATTGTCACACTATTGATTTACACATCCTGATGCGGTTCCCAGCACTCCTCTGGTCGCTGCAAAGCCCCGGGCCAGTATCCACTCTGTTATGTTTATATCTTATGATACAGCAGGGCCCTTGTGGGATTTACAGGCAGGCACTGTGCGGCTGAAGATATCAGAGAAGTGTAGCTGCCCCGTTGCCTTGCACTCATACAGAGGTGCGACATGAGCCAGTGCGGTAGCTGTCATTTTTACAGTCTTCCACCTCACAGTGATTCAGGATGGTGAATAAAGCTGTGCGGCAGTTTACGAGGCAAGTAATAAGCGCATTTATGGCATGAATTATACTTTACGCAGGTATGATCCAAGCAGCCAGGTAATAAAGTGAAGATGCAACAGCAAGCACATGAGTACACCGATAACAACAGAGTTTTGGCGGCTCTGTGAGACTGGCACAGTGCTTGCTGAATGCTAATGTCGGCATACTAACATGCTCAGGATTACAAGGTTAAAGCTGCATTGGCCAATATTTTTATATTAAAGGGCCAGTGTGTAGGATTTCGGGGGATCTATTAGCAGAAATGGAATATAATATTCATAACTATGTTTTCATTAGTGTATAATCACCTGAAAATAAGAATTGTTGTGTACCGCCATCCGCCGTCTGACTTCCGTTGTTCCTAAAGTAGTGTTATTATGGTAAAGATGGTCTCTGAGCGAGGTCAACAGCGTTACCATGGTTTTTGCACTTGGTGGCTCCAGTTACCGCAGTACCAAAAAAAGAGGAAGTGAAGGGAGGGGTACTCAGTTGGTTGCAATCTGCAACCACACCGCTAGATGCCACTAAATCTGACACACTGTCTCTTTAACAATGGATCTGATTACTATGTCTTATGTGAGAGGGGAAGTTTGAAGTGATAATGGAGAATTATCAACAGCTGCAACTTTAATGTTCACTCTTCACTTAGTCCTAGTCATAACCCATAGACATCTTGGTGATGATGGGCCACAAGAAGACATTGCTTTATTTTTAGGGGGTCACAGGACAAAAAGATAGGGAACCAAATATCTTGAAAATGAAAAGATGTTTCACTTTAACCTTCTGGTGGGGATAAAATTAGACATTTCACTGGATTGCCCCAGTGGTGGATTCACCCAAGCGGCACCGGCTCGCTGTAACTCCCGGCGCTGCAGTTTGCGCTGACTGAATCGGAGTAGCTACAGCTAACCGCTAGCTGAAGGTCCGTCTCCAGAGAAACACGCCCTCCTCCAGGCGAGTCGTTTTTTTTGTTTCTGCCAATTTGGATTTAATCCAATAAACAAACTATCATACGTACAGACTCCGGTTAGTGGCACAAACACACAGGCGGCTAACGGAAACTATAGGCTGGCGCCGAGCTCCGCCGCTCCCGCCACGAGCATCACGCGCTGTGCGTAGGGCACCAAGTGAGGCACCAAGGAGGGTGCACAACAATTATGATCGTCATCCTAATAATCATAATTATGAATTCTTTAAATTGAAGATGAAGCACAAGTGCACAACTACAATTGGCATCATTAGACCATTATAGGCAATACAAAGATATACATATTTCCTCGAAATAATAAAATGAATTATGGTGCCCCCTCCTCCTCCATCATCCTGTGGTTTGTTCAATTGCGCCTGGCAAACTCGAGCCTGACGGTTACTCAAAAATTACAAATGGCTTCAAAAAGGCAACAGGAGTCGGGAGCAGAGCAGCGAAAGAAAAAGAAACACGGGGATGACGCTGAGTTGCCTCTGCTGAGTGAAGTTTTTCAAAGCTCATAAAACATACCGGCGTTTATCAATGGGACAGAAACATCTGAGTGGTCTTGCTGTCATCAGTATCAATGCAGAACTCACTCAGAAGCTGTCACATGATGACTTAATTAATGATTTTGCAGCCAGGAAATGCAGACGTGTGCGTCTGTAGAGCTTCCCGCAACTGCTGAAAATGCCTGTTCTGTAGTGTAATATAAACTTGTCTTTTGCAGTGTTTGTAAAGTTTTGTAACTGTTCTTCTGTTTTGTGTGACTAATTGTATAGTTCTGTTTTTCTTATTTGTATTTATATTTATTTAATTTGGACAACAGTAGCAACATTTATAATTAAAATATAATTCTTTGCTGTATTTCGCCTTTTCAGAACAGGCAAAACAACAACAGCAACAACACTAACTGCTACGTTTGTACAGTGAAAATGAACGAACAGCTGATTGTAACGTGACGCACGGGACACGAACAACGGTCTCCTGGATGAAAGCCTTGTGTCTTTAAACTACGTCACCACTCTAATACCGCACTTTCTATGAGCGTTCACTGTTGCCACAGATTATTTACATTTACATTATTTTATTATTTACATTATAGTTAATGGAACATCCAGTGCATTTCATACCGGTGCTAAAGGGTGCCTCTGCATTTGACGCCCTGGGAATGAGAAAGGGCTGTTTTTTTTTATATAACTGATGACTGTAAATTGAGATTGTATGGATCCAGTTGTAGAGGTGAAATGCTGATTAGTTTGAAGCATGCATGTGACCAGGAATTACACATTGCACCTTTAAATGTACACTGGTCGGGCCTTTTAATGTAAAATACACCCATATTACAGAGTAAATCCTAAAGTTGCAAGGAAAAAGTGCATCTGTAGGGTTGACAAACTACAGTTCTGGTGTTGGGTATGAGCACAGGAGAATCAACGTCCCTTTGAAAAACATAAGCAAGCTGTGTACTGACATGGAGCTGCAGCTGGTAGAGGATCATTGTCTCTCTGTAAAGCCCCTCAGCAGGGCAGATGTTTGCATGTTAAGGTCCTTGAACGGTCCTCTCGTTGGCGGAGGACTGTGATCCAATGAGGCTGAATTAAAGTGTCACAGCTATCTCTTTTGACTCTTGTTTGAAGTTGATTTTTTTTCCCAGTCTGCAGCTGTCTTTGTGTGATATGAAAGCATCTGTTTGTTTATGCATCCATACATAGCTGCCTTACTTACATTATGATTAAGATAACAAGGTCTAATAAAGCTGTAAACTTGGAGGAGAAACAGATGCCGATGCTGATTTTATTGTCTTACTGACGCAAACAGCTCGACTCGATAGCGCGTCTCTGCAGACTCCTTCAACAGGTGAGTCTGTGTGACAGCATAAGCTGCTGAGGGTTGATGGGGATGTGTATCACTGAGTTCACTGACCTGTGGGGGATTACCAGAGGCCACTAAATAGAGTTAATTACGGAAGGTTTATGGGGGAAAACACACTGAGAGCAGCATAAATCGTCTAATGAATGTGTTATTATGTTGGTGTAATTAGCATGAACGGATGGCAGCAGCGCTGATACTATTGGCAACGACTTTATTCCAGTTGCCTGATAACACTATCTGTTATCCTGGACTGTGTTGTTTTGTTGTTGCTGTGGCGATGGGAGAGGGAAAACGGCAGTCTCCTCTTTGTAAACTGCAGGTGTTCATAGGAAATGTTGGTGGTGTCAGTGTTGAACTCACAAGTAAAGGTGTATTTCTGTTTGGAGTTTCATGTTCTCCTCATGTTTGTGTGGGTTTCCTCCAACAGTTCACAGGCATGGGGTAAGGTTAATTGGCGGCTTAAAAGAATGAATACATCTAACCGCTAGGCCACCAGGACACATCTTTAATGCTAAAGCTGAACTATGTGTACTGAATCATTAGTGTCAGGATTTTGCTTTGAAGCTCCCAACACATGTGACCGAAAGCACCGTCAGTACAGTTACTTTCTGTTCTTTCCTGGTTCATCAGAAGCTGAAAGTCTTTAGTGATCTCCAGGTAAACAGTCAAATTACCATGTTCACATTTCAAAGTAATCTACCAGGACTGTGTTACAGCCGCACACGGCACCCTTTAGCGACGGTATGAGGCACACCGGGCGTTCCATTAACTACAATGTAAACCCATCTGCGGCTACAGTAAACGCTCTGAGAAAGTGCACCGAGAGTGTGGTGACGTAATATAAAGAGCGAAAGAGACATACAGGGTGGGCGGGAGTGGAGGTGGATGAGTCCAACAAACACAAGGCTTTCATCCAGGAGACCGCTGTTGGTGTCCCGTGTTCACAACGTTCAGTATCATTTTCACTGTTCAAAGGTAGTAGTTTTAAGCCCAACCATGTAGTTCTTTCCTAAACCTAACCATAGAGGTTTTGATGCAAAAAAGTGTCGCCAAGGGGCGTGACAAAGCAGCGGTATGTAACGAGCTGGGATGAGAACGTGTTGGAATGACAAGGCAAAAGCGTGCGAAGAACACAGTGTCATTTGTACGTCATGTTGTCTGTACTGACTACAATATAAACACATCGGCATAAATATGCTACGCTCAGAGCTAGTGACGTAGAATAAAAAGTGAGAACGACTGCTTATGGTAGGTGGCAGGGGAGGTGGATGTGGTCCAACAAACACAGGACTTTCAACCAGGAAACCAGTGTTGTGTTACGTTAGTGACTTGGTGTTGAGTTACGTTAGTGACGTGTTTTTTAATGATGTTCGTGACGTTTTTTCCATAATTATGTTCCGTTGGTTTCCGTATATATTTTACTTAGTTTACGTACTTATTTTAAGACCAACCATAACAGTTTGTCTAAACCTAACCTAAGTGTTTTTGTTGCATAAACCTAAGGCCCTGTTCAGACCTGGCATTAACATGCGTCTTGACTGATCGAATCACAGGTAAACAGCTTTTCGTACGTCTGTTCACACCTGGCATTAGAATGCGTCTCCACATGCCTCTCCAGTTCTGCCTCATTCTTTTGTAATTTGAACAGCAAAGATAGCCCTTACCAATCTCTTACAACGAGGACCCTGGGAACAAAGGGTTGACCACGTAGATGCAAGATCCAGAGGAATGAGCTCGGCAACACACAGTTATAATAACTGCTTTTAATAAGATGCAGCAACTAACACCTTGACAAACAGCATGTCTTCATCAGAGAAAGACCTCACCCTTCGAGACCCTTGACTCATTGTCCTGTCCGTTAAAACACTGGTTCCAGCTTCAGGCCAGCTCATATATGCAGTGACCCATTTACAAAGTGGATGCACTTTGTCGTGACATGCCGACCTGCAACAAACAAGCCAAACAGCCAAACAAGAGACAGACAGTCTGCTGTCTCCAACATTTGAAATAAAGATTACAGGCCACAGCCCAAGGCTGAAGCTTTGGTGTGCTTCTGAGCAAAGCCACAGAGGAGTGAATCATGGCTTTATCCACTGCTGCAGAAAATCAGCGGCCTTCGTCACTGGATGTCCTCGGTGCCCGCTCGCAAAACAGGACAGCCTGCTATCTCCTCTCGCTGGGTAGCAGCTTTTAAGTCCAACTCGCAAACACAAAAGCAAGCGGCAGAGATAGGGACACTAAATCAAGCTTATATAAAAACAATGAACGAGTGCATTTCAGAAGAGGCAGATTTCACCGTGGAAGAGAATCTCCTGTCTGGGCGCCTTGCACTTGTTTCACTAATGGAGAGATGAGTGCACCGTACAGCAGGACTCACAAACACGAGCTGCGGCGGATAACAAAGCAACAAATACAAAAGGCTATTCTATTGGAAATGGAGAGACCCATGAGACAGCATCCACAGCTCTAAAAGGAAAGGTCAGATTGACGCCGCCGTTCTCGCCGCCGTCTCCAGGGTCGGCCATAAACACATGTTATTTATTCAGCGGGACTTAATTAAAGATGCCCGACTCGGTGTACAGTGTTAGCAGTGATTTCTCGAAGGAGGCGGTGGCGGGATTCGCATTAATTCATCATCCAATAGATAATCCTCAGGTGCACGGCGCCGTCGTCTGCCAGGTTCACGCTAAATAAAGACCATCTGCTGTTTTTTATCTAAACTTGATTGGAAAGAAAAGATATGAAAGGAAATGCCGTCTGCCAATAGGGAAGTTTGGTACATACAACCAGAAGAAGAGTGGGATGAGAAAGAGGAGGAGATGAAAGAGGATTTCCAGGTTTGGGGTTTAATGGAGGTTAAAGCGAAGGGTTTTTCAAACAAATCCATGTGCATCAAGACCAAACCTCAGGGTAACGACGACTTCACTGAGGATTTTTTCGCTCATTGAAATTTCACAGAGCGCTGATGTCGCCTCCCAGTTCTCTCCAAACTCCATGGGGGGTGGGGGGCTCACCACGGGTCCTTTGTCTTTTTCTTCTTCTGTGTGTTTTCCCCTGTTTCCATTTAAACATGTGACTCTGCATGCTGCACACAGTCATACATAGTGGATGACGCTAGGGATGTTCATGCTGCGCTCCCCTTCTGGACTAAAGTGTCTTGCTCTAATGACAATATGGTTTGGGTCTGTCATACATATTCATAGTTACAGAATAGATAGATAGAACAGCTTTGAAGTTGCACTGAATGTGAATGTGTGTGAGCAGTGGGTATGTGGGAGTTCTTCTGGTGAGGACTATAACATGCAATCAACTTCGGAATTCATATCCATAGAGCCAGAGACAAAACCTATTCAAATATACAGAGTTAAAGCTGCAGTAGGCAGAATGATTTTGGCATCATTGCGCAATAAAATCCATAATAACCTTTCAGCATATTGTAATTCAAGTGTTCTGAGAGAAAACTAGACTTCTGAACCTCCTCATGGCTCTGTTTTCAGGCGTTAGAAAATCTAGTCCATGACGGCCAATCATAGGTAATTTCAGAGAGAGAGCGTTCCTATTGGCTGTTCATTCAAAGGATGCAGCTGTCAATCACTCGCAAACTCTGATCAAACGGTCAAACTAGGCAGCGCTGATCAAATATGAATCAATATTCTGTTACTGTAATGCCTATTTGTCATCTCAAATGTTTTCAGAAACATCTTGTAGTGTACTGTTTAGCCGTAAAATGAGAAAGTTTTCTCCGGCTGGTGGGCGGTGCTTGGTATTCCTCAACTGATCTCAACATGGCTGCCAAAAATAGAGGAGAATGACAGCGTTCTACGAATAGGTTATGACAGCTATGTTGATGGGGCATTCTCAGCCTTAGTATTGTTTTATATAGTTAATCGCAATTAATCGCAAATTAATCAAACATTTTTATCTGTTCAAATTGTACCTTAAAGGGAGATTTGTCAAGTATTTAATACTCTAGTGACATGGAAGTGGACAAATATGCTGCTTTATGCAAAAATATGTATATATGTATTATTGGAAATCAATTACCAACACAACAATGACACATATTGTCCAGAAACCCTCACAGGTACTGCATTTAGCATAAGAAATATGCTCAAATCATAACATGGCAAACTGAAGCCCAACAGGCAACAACAGCTGTCAGTGTGTCAGTGTGCTGACTTGACTATGACTTGCCCAAAACTGCATGTGATTATCATAAAGTGGGCATGTCTCTAAAGGGGAGACTCGTAGGTAGCCATACACACATATATATATAGCAACAAAAAAAAAATATTTGACATTATTATTAATTATTACACATTATTATCCAATGTCTTACTGCTATTTGCGGTATAATCATGCACATTTTGGAACTACTTTTTGAACTACATGCTTTAGGTGAGGTAAACAGACATTATGATGTCGCCATGGATTCAGTGAGTCAGACTACAACTGGAGACCCGTTTTTAAGCCTAAAGGCTATTTGTTTACATTTCGACAAATTGCCACCACTAAAAAGTATGCCGAACTAGCTACCATCAGTTCCAGTTTGCAATGTTCATTACATTACATTTTATTACATTTGCATTACATTTTAAAGTCATAACATACTATGGCATTTTCAATGACATACTACACCATGATGTTTTATTATGGCAAACAATTTTTATGACATTTTATGATATTTTTATGATATACTATACTAATACAATTTTGCTGGCATTTTTGTGACACACTAGACATTGACATTTTAGGGCATATTATGACATTTGTAGCTGAAAGGGATTTTTCATGACATACTACTCTATGACATTTTCATTAAATTTTTATGACTTACTGTACGATGATATTTTTTGTATGACATGCTATACTATGGCATTTTTTTGCATGGTATTTTTATGGCCTTTTATGACCTACTATACTATGACATTTTTGTATGACAATTTTTATCATACACAATACTATGACATTTTTTACATGCTATTTTTATGGTATACTTTACTTTACTGTTTTTTATGACCTACTATACTATGGTATGTTTCATGACATTTTTTATGGCATACTATACTATGAAATTTTTATGTTATACTATACTCTGACATTTTCATTACATTCTTATGGCATACTATACTATGGGATTTTAATGGCATACTATACTATGCCATTTTTTCACGACATACTATACAATGTGATATCAGTTCCAGTTGTTGTATGCTGCAATGTTTGTTGTTAATGAACGTAGGGCATTTATGAGGAAAATGCTTTTTGCGTCACAATCCAAACAAAAAATAATGTATATTTTCTTTCAAATTAGTTATGTGCTTTTTTTAAGTTCTGTGTCTTGGAACTTATTTTTAGACATTAAGAAGAAATAAATATATAGAGTCGGATAGAAATTTCAGTGAAGATCAACAAGTCACTATTGATTAAGAATGAGCTTCCGTTCCACAGCAGAGCTTCCAGAGCTGGGGGGCGGTTAGTGAGACGTGGAAAAGGTCAGGCCTCTCCAACATGGGAACAGACCTTGATATTCCAGCCACCCTCAGATGGCACGCCCGTGCCCTGTGATAGTACCGAGCTCATGGACCTGTGCGGCTCTCCGTATCCAGCCAGCCATGTAGAAATGATGAGGTCCCCGTGTGCCCCGGCTGCTGTCGCAACCAATAAATCTTCCCTGCTGAGAGTCAGGGGATGGGATGTACTAATTGCTTTATTGATCTGGAGTTTTGCTCCGCGACAGCACCTGATAAACACATCAGGGAGACGGGAGAAAGCGTATGTGCCTCAGCGTTCACCCTTATCGTTTCTAAAGGCAGGGAAACTAAGCTTTAGGGAGGGGACTGGCCTTGTGTGGAGTTTTTTATTCCGCCTAAACACACATCACTGGCTGTAAATTTCCACAAAGGGAGAACATGCTGTCAGAGCATCTGCCGATGTGTTTCTCCAGGTGATGCCGGAGGAGGCGGAGGGAAATAGGAGAAGAGCCGTAAACAATATCCCGGGGGTGTTTGTCTTGCACGCCTCATTCTGCTCTCCTTGTGTTGTAACAACAGAGCAGAGATCCAGCTCTGTGATTTAATTAAAAAAGGCTTTGGCATCATTTGTCTGCCTTTGTTTAGTTATGCATCACTGAGCGTGTTAAAGGCAAGGTAGAGCGACTAAAGCAGAGTGGTCTGTCATGCAGAGCACTAACTTCATTTTAATATCTAATAGACTTAATTTTTAATGAGAACCCCAGGAGATTAGTTACAGCCTTTAGGACAGCACCAGCTTAGTGTGTACTGTATGTAATGTCACTGAAAAGTGCAGATCTTTGTAATAAAGAACCTCTTATTATATCAGAGAATGTCTGTTTACTTGCACCTGTAGTTGGGTTCATTTGGTTCGGACCAAGGGAAAAAAAATGATAAATTGAGCATTTTAGCTCTGGTACGGTTCCTGTTCACACTGACTTTTTACAAACGAACCAAGAGAAATAAACCTGAAGTTATACAGACTGACAGTTATCTCATTGATTTGACAGTTTTGGCGATCATCATCCTGCATCATCACTGTACCTATCTTTTACTTCTTTTTATTTTGTAATTTTTTTTTTTTTAAATAATAAAATGCATTTATGTTTTTTTAACAGTTGAGTTTTGTGTGTTTTCTTTCACATATTAGCCTAATTTATTACACAGGTACAGCTTTGTGCTCTTGTGCGTTTACAATACTGGCTGAAAAGATAGAAGGAAGCCATAGAAAAGAAAGAGCAAAAGAGAAGCACGAGGAGAAAAGAGTCAGGAAGAAGCAAATAGGAGATGAGACAGAAACATAATGCTGCTTTGGGACCTGGATTGCTGCAACATGGCTGGGGAGGAAGACATTTATAAGGGGGGGATATCCAGTAGGCTCCTACAACAAAGGGGTTCCCTATGCCTTCTATACAGTATGACTTTTTTTTCATGAAATTTTCTACATAATATAATATGACTTTTTTTGATGATATTTTCAACATACTATGCTATGACTTTTTTTTCATGAAATTTTCGACATACTATACTACTGTAGGAAGTCACTATCAGGGTAGACGTTGAGCTGTTTAGGAAGTGGTTTGTCGGGCACTTCCTGAAGTTAGGAACGCCCACTGCTGCTTGTCATGGACGGAGATCGGTCCCACCTGGATCCACAGCTGGTGCGGTGGCACAGGGGGAATACCATGAAGGCCCGGATACTGACGGTAGGGCTGAATGATTAATCAAATTCGAACCAACATTGTGATGTAATAGAACGCAATTTTAAAATTGGAAAAGTTGCAACTAAAAAAATGGTTTGTATTTTTAATGCTACACAATCTAATCAACCAGAGGGTTGGAAACACCTCGCCCGGTAGGCTTCACGTGTGCATGCGCTGCCATACGTTGCCCTACGCTCCACATGACATTGGGCCTCAGTCACTAATATGTGCTTAGAAATGTTCTTACTTTGCACACGCAAAATTACCGTCGGAGTCATGACACATGCGCACCGGCCCATTTTATTCTTACCACCGTGCGTATGTTAGTGAATCATTCAGCATCATTCTAAATTGACAGGCGTGTGCCTGCTATTTGCAATCAGCACACGGCCACGCCTCCATTTTTCTATATAAGGAAATACGTTTGCCTAGAGGTTTATTATGGAGAAAGCGGTTAAATCGTTGTAAAAGAGAGAAACATGGCCACAAAAGCATAAAAAAATTAAAAAAATTATTGAAGAAATTGAGACAATATTGTCCAAGGTGGAAGGCAGAAAAGGAACACTTTTCCGAAGTGTTTCCACGGGCCTGATGATGATAAAAAAAATACAAAAAAAACAGTTGGTGAATGTTGTTTCCCCTGAGATATGGACTGTGGCTCAGGTAAAAATAAAAGGATGTTAAAGTTGATGCGGATGTTGGTGATAGAATGATATATTGCTTGTGTATAGTGAACGATGCATCAAAAATTGCACACTGAATCGCAATCGCAATATTGGTCCAAAAAAGATCGGAACTATTTTATTTTCCCATATCGTTCAACAATAATTAGAAATGCTATCAGCTACATTTTAGTTGTGATTTACTTCCATATACTCTCGAGCACGAGTGCAGTTGAGCAACTGTTTCAACTAACCTGGTATAACGTGATCTGGGGCGCACACAAAACCTCTTAACTCCCGCGGTTAACCGAGAGCACCGCTCAAACACTTCAGCTTTAGCCTTGGAAAGCCCTTAAATTCAGCTGCCAGCTGTTGCGGAGATATCAGACAGAAGAATACTCTCAGCAAACACAAGAATGTGTCAATAATTTCATGAACATTTTACCATTTCTATTATTTTCCTCTTTCCTTAAAAAATTACAATGACATAGACAATTACTGAATACAAGTACCACTTGATGAGGTTGAAAGGGAAACATATTTACCTGTAATTTGACATTCTTCTAAATAATCACCACTGTTCAGTTTATCTATGCAAGGACACTTACAGAGCACGTGTAAAATATGCTGAAATACGAGCAGGTGACAACCTGAATACAATTCCATTTAAACAAGTGACTCATTTTTTAAACATATATGCGTGATGGCTGAAATTTATGACATTTACTTTTCACAAGTATGCAGCCTTGGCTTTCCAAGTTTTAATGGGTTTTCATATTCCCACCTGCCAAAACTATTTTAGTGTCTGTATATACATGTAGCTGTGATAGAAGATGAATAAAGAGTGAAATAGTGCTGCCAGCCCTGACTCAATAATTCCCACCACAAGAAGCAAACTGACATTTGTATAAAGACAGCACGACATAACATTACTCTTTCTACTGCAAGACTTCAAGGTATTCTAATTTTGAAATTCTGGCCTTTTTGCAGAGCTTGTTATCCTGAGATGTTTACGACCAAGGAAAGAACACAGACAAGGCTGATACAATATGTTTTAGACTACGGTATGTTATGCTGGGTACACACTACACGAGAATCAAGCCCATTTTGGGCAATGGTCAGCAAAGCCCCAATTTTTTTGATGGATCTAAAGATTATCTTACCAGATATTCCTGTGGTGTGAAGTATGTTAGGAGTGTTTTTTACGTCCCCCTATCGGGCTCGAAAGTGCATCCTGGCTGCACCAATTTCAAATCGTAAATATTAAACATGTTCAATATTTACGATCGGATATCCTGTTGTTTGTGGGGAACCCCGAGGACAGTTGATGATGCAGTCACGTGGAAAAGAACGATAGCCAATTGAAAACCAAGCTGACTGAAGTGGAAGGACAACCACCGCCATCATGGCGGCCGCGGCTAAAGCATGAGCTAAAGCATGAGCTATAGCATGAGCTAAACATAAAGTAGTAGCGAGATGCACCTCAGAAATGGAGGACCAACTTGTTGTTTATTTAACGTGTCTTCATGACTTCATCCATCCATCCTTTGTGAATTTTCAGTACAAAGTTGCACAAAAACTTTGTAGACTCACACTTCAGTCACGTTTGATCATGAGAGAGTCTGGACTCTTGTTGTTCATGAATGGAATCTGTTAGTGTGTGGTGTGCTGATTTGGCCAAATCGTTGCTCACCACACACTATAGGAACAAAACTTTTACATTTAACATAATATGTTCGTTATGTGTGGGGTGTCTCACATTTTCAAAAATCTGTTAAGATTTGAAAAATCTTTTAATGTGGACCAGCCTTTACGTGATTTGAGCTGTGTGATCTCTTCCCATGTTCCCTATCTATCCTTACTGTTATCACATTTAGTGCCATTGAAGTCCAAGCTGCACAAATCAAGATTGTATTTTATTATTATTAACAATGCTTTATGACTATGTGTAATGTGAAAGGCATCATGACGGATCCACAGAGAATTATCACTCAACTCTGCAGCTCCCCCTTACGACCCGTAACTTTGCAGTTCTCATTCACTCTCAACAACCTTGTCTCCAGCAGCAGGCAGCTGTTTGTCACTGATAAAGCTCAGATAAACCCACTGAACACTACCTGATCAGCACCAAACAGCAGTCAGCGATTAGCTGGCGAACATAACGGAGCATTTAAGCTGCTAAAGTGCTAGATATTTCCCCTAGGAGTTGGTGAACACCAAAACTAAGCTAAATGAAAAAAAGAGTGAATATTTGAATTCTCTGCCAACACATTACCCATAACAATTTATAAGATTACAATATTTTTGCAGCATGTTACCCTGCCCTAGAGTTCAGCAACCTGATCCAAACCCAACGGTCCCGACAACAGGTCGTGTGTTGGGTCATGTTCCAGACTTTCTTCTTTTTTTTTTTTGTGTAAAGCTTCGGGGCTTGGGTTGGATTGTTTTCAACTGTAACTTAATGAGAAAATTCTCTCTCTCTCTCTGACTCTTTCTCTTTCTGAATGTGCCAATTGTCTCCGTCGATGCATACCCTGTGTTGCATATATAGATACGCAATGCCCACAATAGGAAGCAGGAAGAGAGAAGCCAATGGGTTGCATTGGCCTGGCTAGCTAGCAGTAATGGATAAAGCAAAAAATTGTGGAAACATTATCAGTATTTCAATAGCTACGTACAGTGTAGATATTGCATTGCTATTTTGACATGTGATACGTGCATGTGTATGTGTACGTGCTAGTGAATGAAGGTGTGGATGAAGGTCAATAGTATGCCCCTAGAAATCATACTATGAAGGATGACCGAAATGTACTGGGTCGGTGGAAAGGCACTCTCTGGATCATTTCCTATGCTATCCAAACTTTCTCGCAGCGTAATCAGCATTCAAGCAGCAGGTCTCATTCCCAGGTTGTCAAATACTGACGCTTTTGTCACGGCCCTCTGCATCTGATACCGACGCACAAGACACTTTTTAGTGTCTGTATGAGATGCACCGGGTTTTCAATGTAAACCCACCCATGGCAATGTTAGATGCTCAGAGCAAGTTCTCCAGAAGTCAGTCATTACTTTGCACATTCGACACCTCAGATTGTGACCTTTGACCCCTCACGGTGTGTCAGCAGCAGCATCATGAGTCATCATGTTTTGTTTTATTGACCAGTGTTGCAGTTAAATTTCACGTTCGCATGTCAGAAGTTGTTTAGTGAATTAGAAATAATCAAAAATAATAAAAGCTTCCAAACAAAGTGTTGAGTTTTGATTTTATTTTGAAACAGCAATTAACCTGTAAAAAAGCCACTGTGCACTTCATGTTCAGCAGCAAACAGCCGACAGACACAGTTAGAGACGAGCTGGTGAAGTTATAGTGGAGCATTAAGGAGGAGGAGGAGGAGGAGGAGGAGGGAGAAGGCCACTGGATGAGGGTCCTGGCTGCTCCTCAGGGACGTGGAAGTGAAAGAGCTGTCCTTGTCCCACCTGTACAGAGGACAGTCTTTTTGCTGGAGGGAGAGGCTGTACAGCAACAGCTGGAGCCAGGGACGATGTCCTCCCCGCTCTGTCTGGCGCCGAGAGAACCAGGAAGACAAACACAGGCTGCTTTTAGGCTCTTCAGCTTTCATCAAAAGATAAATTACAGTACAGATTACAATACATCAACCCAGCTTCATGTTACACTCTTACCACTGGGACAGAGTCCTCTGGTGTACTTCAGATGTATTTGATCTGATGTATTTCAGTCTGAGCCATTAACCTCTGGCTGGCCAGCACCGCCTCCGCATGGTCACGTAGTCTGTGAGGATGAGGGACCAGCACAGAGTCCTTGGGATGAGTCGGTCTACCCTTTTGTCAGAGAGCCCCTGAATGCTCTGTGGGTCAGCTTCAGGATGTGCTGATATCCTGGCTGGCCATCAGGACCCTGCATCTCCTCCTGAGAAGAAACACAAGAAAGGAAGAGAAGAAGAGGGTGGAGGGAGGAGGAGAGAAGTCATTGTTGTGAGCAAACAGAGCCAGTAAGCACAGAGCGCTGTGAAACATCGACACAGTCTCAAGGCTGTTCGTGAAATAGTCACAAAATGTAATCTATTTGATTCGTGCACATAGACAAAGTTTCCCTTTTTTTCGTGACGCTCAGCACGACTTTCAACAACATATTTTTCATGGATTTTCCTGCGAATGTCCAGCAACACGTGATGCACATGTCAATTTCCGCTCCAGTCTTTTCAAAATAAAACTACTTGGTTAGGTTTAGGAAAAGATTGTGGTTTGGGTTAAAATAACACCGGAAGTGGCATACGGAAGTTACGTGACAAAAACTATTTAGTTAGCATTAAGAAAAGATCACAGTTTGGGTTAAAAAACACCAGAAATGGCGTACGGAAGTTACAGGACAAAAACTACTTAGTTAGGTTTAGGAAAATATAGCGGTTTGGGTTAAAATAACACCAGAAGTGGCGTATGGAAATTACGTGGGAAAAAATACTTAGTTAGCTTTAGGAAAAGATCACGGTTTGGGCCTAAGAGACTCGCGGGGCCGGGGGCGATCCCGACTGACTTTACTGTCTTTCAGAGGCTCTAGCAGTTTCAGTTTTAGTGTTAGAGTGAAGCTACAGATGTCATATGAAACGAGATTTAGAACATTGGTACCAACCATGTCAGGCTAACATGTCGGGAAGGAGGTTACATGACGCTCCAACGTTGGGCTAAATTTTAGCGAGGGAAAACTGGCGTGGTCATTTTCAACCTCTGACCTCAAGATATGTGGATGGAGATGGGTTTTCTGGGTACCCACGAGTCTCCCCTTTACAGACATGCCCACTTTATGATAATCACATGCAAATTGGGGCAAAAACATGCAGTTTTTTTTCATGCAGTATAAATGTGTTATTTATGCCTATTCTAAAATAATGTATTTGAATATTTCTGCATACTGGCATCCCTAAACAGTCTTGAATTACATAAATTGGCGATCACTGTAAAATGAACAACTTGACACTCAGTGCTGAGCTGCATCTCAAATTAATCTTCAGGTTCCCAGCTTTCAGATGACGTACACCACTTCTATGTGACATCTGCTGTTGACCTGCTATCTCCCCCTAAGGACCCCCTGTACCCCCCTAAAAAAGACAAAAACGGGTCTATCTACTCAGAGGGTTAAAATAACTCTGGATGTGCTTGTGGTTTCACACAGGACATGAACACTGGTCTCCTGTTTTAATATCTTCACTGTTATCATCATCATTATTATCATCATCAGTCGTAGTAGTAGTAGTTTGTAGTTAGCAAACTTTACCTCAGAGTCTGAGGAGGACTGCTGGGGAGCAGGAGGCTGAACCTCAGGGGCCTCAGGAGAGCCATCTTGGTCAGGAGGGGCGGCCAGACCGGATGGCTCAGACCTGGGTGCATCAGCTGACTGGGCTGCTGCCGCTAAAGACCATGGGATCTTCAGGGTCCTCCTCGATACCCTCATCCACCTCCTCAGGCTTCTTGGCCCTGTTTGGTGTTTGGCCCCCAGCTGGCCTTCAGCAGAAGGGTCCCATTATATTAGTGGTCCTTCTGAATGTTCCATCTAACCAGAGAAAAATGAACATCAGCAGAATACTGCAGTAAATACTTCAAGATAATAAGAAAGAATAGGAAATTCTAATGATTATGAAGAAATGGCATATGGTACTTACATTATTATTCTTTTTTTTTTTTTAAAGCAGAATCTGTAATATAACAGAGAGGAATTAGATTACAGTGTTTTTTGTACTCTGTGATCTTTATTTCATGAATACCAAAAAAAAACCTTTTTATCAGAGCGCTTTCATCACATCAACAGATGTTCTGACATCTTTTGTATTTGAAAATTAAATTGAAATATACTTTAACTCTTAGAGACCCACATAGTACCATTTTTGTCTTTTTTAGGGGGGTTCAGGGGGTATTTAGGGGCAGATAGCAGGCCAACAGTAGATGTCACATAGAAGTGGTGTACATCATCTGGAAGCTGGGAACCTGAAGATGAATTTGAAGTGCAGCTCAGCACTGTGTAGCTATAGCATCATATGTCAAGGTGTCACAATCTCTGGGCACAGAACAGGTAGCAACCCACAAGCACAACTCAAGACACACAAGTTAAAGACCAAAATCCAAAGGTTTATTCCAAAAACAGGTATGGGTAAAAAAAACAGATAGGAAAACAGAGAAAGGCAAACTTCCATAGGCAGGAATCAAAGTCCGAGAAGTGAAACAGGATTCAGTTAATCAGGATCAGATAACAAACTGTAGCCTGGGATCAAGATCTCTTTTCTCCCCCATGAGGGAACTAACTAAACTCATCCAGAGCAGGATGCTGGACAGCTCAAAAAGTAACGCTAATGGACACGAGAGTGACAGAAGCCCAATTTACCATCTAATTGGCCTCTCAATGACCTGAGAGTTGCTAATACGCTCACATTCCAGAAGTCATGAACTGCACCAGCAAACACACAATGGAGCTACTCAAAATCGGGAACCAAGGGGACTGATTTTGCATTTATAGTAACATGTATGTTAATTAAGTAAAATACTTGATTAAAGGTCTCATTGCTAACATTTTTATGTAGATGAATATTTAAAAAAATAAATAAATAATACATCCACAGAGCCTTTATAACGGTGCCGAATAAAAGTATTGCTTTTCCTGAAAAAAAATATTATAACTATGAATTAATCAAAAATTTGGCAGGTCCAAAATTAATGTTTTGTTGATCTCTGTGGAAGATATCTGACGTTTGGTTCCCGCTTTTAACGAGGCTTGTGAGCCAATGGTATAACAACGTTGATATCGCGTGGTATCTCTGGGGCGTCGGTTAGTGTGGGAAAAAACAGATTAAATGGCTGAGATTGACGGTAAGTGCCTGGTAACAGTAAATGCAATTCAATGTGGAACGGCAAATGTGTAACACAATCATTTCTCCCCTCCATGCACCTCAGAAGAAGATAAGGAAGGAAGTGTCTGGGTGCTACAAAGGACACAGAGTTTAAGATAGGTGAAACAAGTATTATTAATTTTGAGAAAGGAAAGTTTATTTCAGGAGATCAGACGGAGAAACAAAAACTTTATTGCTGTGGAGGGGATTAGGTTCACGCCTGTGGGTCATCTGACACTGCAAACCTGATCAAGGATATTAAGTAGAGAGGAAAAAAAACAGAATCACTCTCGTTCCTTTTTGCCCTCTTTCGCAAGTCAGGTGGGCGAGCTGGTGGGAAAGGGGTTACTGGAGGACACGAGATGCAGGGTTTGGAATTAGAGGAGAGTTAGTAATGCAAAGTACTGAGCAGGCTGAATGAATGAATGAATACTGAGTGATCAGGGAGGAGTTGTAACACCAGGAATACTACACATATGAAGGTGGGTTTATGGTCGCCGTAGTGAAGCCTGCATGAGGTGCGCACGCCATAAAATTACATCATCATAACTTTCCCATCGTGCATGAAGGCTCAACATGTTGAATTTTTGTAACTATATATGCGCCCACTGCACACGCTGCGCTTTTCATTTTGACATGGATGCCTTCAAGGGAATACTGGAAGCCGAGCAGGTTCGCCTGTACAGACGGCTCTACAACTGTTCATTGAGAGACCACAGGGACAGTCACATGACATTACATTCTTGGAAAGAAAAAGGCAACACACTGGAGGAAAGAAGAGGCTTTTTGCTGCAGGCTGTGGAAAAATATGACATATCGCTTTGTAAAAGCTAAAAAAAGGTTTCATGGAATAATGAGTATTAAAAATTCCCCTGCAAGGAAGAAAGTTATATATACACATCAGGCTTCAGGTATCAGACTTCCCAAAGAATAAAGCAGAGAAAGCTGCTCTTTTGTACATAGTTTTATTTACGTAACGTTCTTCCGATACCACTCATTGACTTCTTGCTTATCCACAGACTATTTTGTTTCTATGCCCCCTGGCGTTTCGGAGCATACTGCAACAAACACAGCACTGAGCATAAACACCTCTGTGCATGCTCGTAGTGCGCGCCATCTACGATGGCCCGCGCCACGGTGTCACATTGGTACCAACCATGTCATACTATAGCTTGTCGTGAAGAAGGTTAAATGATGCTCCAAAGTAATGCTAAATTTTGGCGAGGAAAAACTGGCATGGCCATTCATGTGAATGAAAATGGGTTCTATGGGTACCCACGAGTCTCCCCTTTACTGACATGCCCACTTTATGATAATTACATCAAGTTTGGGGCAAGTCATAGTGAAGTCAGCACACTGACACACTGACAGCTGTTGTTGCCTGTTGGGCTGCAGTTTGCCATGTTGTGATTTGAGCATATTGTTTTATGCTAAATGCAGTACCTGTGAGGGTTTCTGGACAATATTTGTCATTGTTTTGTCTTGTTAATCAATTTCCTGTAATAAATATATACATACATTTGCATAAAGCAGCATATTTGTCCACTCCCATGTTGATAAGAGTATTAAATACTTGACAAATCTCCCTTTAAGGTACATTTTGAACAGATAAAAAAAATGTGCGATTAATTGTGATTAACTACTGACAATCATGCGATTAATCGCAATTAAATATTTGAATTGATTGGAAGCTCTAATAATAAATAAAATAAAATCATTTTGCTTCATCAACTAACTCTCGGGTATGGGGTTCTCTGCATATGTTTCTGGTCACAAGGTTGAACCAATTGTTTCCTTTGTTTTGACCGTGACCGTACTTAGTTGAAAGTTGCCACGTCTGATGTCATGTTTCTTCGAGTATCCCTAGTCCTTCAAAAATTCATTTGAATGGTAACAATAAAAAAGAATTCCTTGAAATACAATAGTATGTGCTCAGGCCCCTAAAAAAAGTTGAACCAATGTTCCAACAGACTAATCAAACTTCCTGCCTTGAGATTGCAAATGTATCCCTAAACAAGGAATCCATCTCCCTTAACGGGCCGACACACATAGAGAACATATTTGTGCACAATTAGCCGTCTTCTCTTTCCCGCTCTAGTTCTAATCATCACAATGAGAAACGATAATGGAACTTGACAGATCACTGGATGCGTCTTTTGATTTTGATTCAAACTAACTCACCATGAATACACAAAGAGCTGTAGGACTGCCATTAAAGACGGGGCAGCCAATGACATGCCAGAATTGTGAATCATCCATATTGATACAGTATGAGCACGTCATGCCTGTTGCACTTGAAAAGGACAGGCTCCTATCTGCTCTCAGCAGATTGCTATGACTGTTCTGCTATATGTTACAGCAAGTGAGATAAGAAAACAACTCCCACACTTGTTCCGCGCTGCGGCAATTGATATATCGACATATCTTAGCCTGGAGTTTTATTCCACATATAATCACAACCGGTTGAGTTAAAAACAGATGGTCATCACTCTAAGCAAAAGTCCTGCATACCAATGGAGCAGTGGAAATCACTGACTTGTAGTAATTGCACAGCCACAAGTCAGAGGTGTGATGTCAGCACAAAATGCCATATGGGTTGAGGGAGCAGAATATGTCCCTGGGCTGCAAAAGTAAATGGGAAAAAAATAAGCTAATTAATGCGGTAAATAAAGTCTCAGGTGACAGCAGCTAATGTAATTTTATTATGCTAATAAATCTCACAGGGTTCTCATGCTACATGCATATTGGTGATAATGACTCAACGGCATAGATTCACGAATTAGAATGCAAAGTAATATTGGCATCTTCTTCTATTTGCTCTAAGTGCTTCAAAGACTTATGTTCATTTGTATGGATTTCCTGTGCAGTTTTTCTTCTAAATAGCAGATTACTGCAATGTAGTGATATTTCATAAGTTCCATTACGAGTGGTAATGGTAAACCCAAATCAATAACGTAGGCCTCAGTGAGCAGATTTATGACAACAAAGTATAAATTGAATTTCAAGCAACAGTGTATTAACTTGCACAGGTTTTTTGCTGGATTTAATGTTGTTGTTGAGATACTGGAGGGGGAGAGCAGATGATCAAGATTATAAACCGGATGTGCACCCACGTTACAAATGCATGATGCCAGGGGTGTGTTCTGATGCCTCTCTTAAATGTTCTGGAATAGAAAAAGTAATGTCAGAGGCGGTCATTTTCACGCATTGAGCATTTTTGAACTGTTCTGGTGTGTGGCGGTCACACCAAAAAGTGATATTTGCTCATCAATGTGAACTTGTTCTCGTTCTCATTCTCAGGGTGTTAAATATCGAGGCTTTATCAAGGCTGTCGGTGTGCGTTACCGCCACACAAGGCACCCTTTAGCGTCGGTATAAATGCACCGGGCGTTCCATTAACTATAATGTAAACCCATCTGCGGCAACAGTAAGTGCTCAGAGAAAGTGCGCCAGGAGTGTGGTGATGTAGTTTAAAGAGTGAAAGACGCACACCGAGCGGGCGGGAGGGGCAACCATTTCTCATTCCCAACTTATCAAAAACCGCCGTTTGGTCAGTCGCCCCTCGGCATCGGAAAAGACGAACAGAGGCACCCTTTAGCAACAGCACATGACAAACCAGGTTTTCAGCTAACTCCAATGTAAACCCACCCACACCGTTATTTGATGGTCAGAGCAAGTGACGTTGTATTAATAGTGTTTATGTCCCCTAAGGGCGTTGACTTATTATGTCACGTCAGCCTTTGGTCACGTGACTCATCGGTATCCTCAGTCCCATGAGTCAGTAATCAGTGAAGTTAAAGCTGAAGTAGGCGAGATTGAAGCAAATATGATAAAAAAAAGTTATTTCTATAAAATTGTCGCTATATCGTGACAGTACATGAAACAGGTAACCTGAAAAAAAATCATGTGCCTCTGTGTCCTCCGGTGTCCTCCGGTGCTCCTGACGACATCTGCAAGATTTCACAGACCGGAGGAAAACAAGCAGTAAGAGCTGATCTGAGGTCTGCTGTCCATCTGCTGTCTATGAGAGCCATCTTGTAGTGTACTGTTTAGCTGTAAAATGAGAAAGTTTGTGAGGCGGCAGCCATTTTGGAATCTGTTGAAGGAACGCCAAGTTCTGGTCATGTGACCGGAGCACAGCCAATAGGAATGCTCTCTCTCTGAAATGACCTGTGATTGGTCAAAGTCTCCTGTCACGGGCTAGATTTTTTAAAGCCGTAAAAGAGAGCCATGAGGAGGTGCAGAAGTCTAGTTTTCTCTCAGAATACTTGAATTACAATATGCTGAAAGGTTATTATGGAATTTTTGCCCAATGATGCCAAAAATATACTGCCTACTGACACTTTAACGTCAACCACGACCGCGACCTAAACCTAACTTCTTGTGAAAACGGAAGTTTATTTTGAAAGGACACTATGCATGTAACAAGCATATTTTGACACGCCGTCCCTGACATGTCCGAAAGTAACGAAGTAAAGAGAGGTACCTCGCGCCTCCGATGTTGAGGGGCACTGACCAAGCGGAGGTATTTGACTAGTTGGGAGTGAGAATGTGTTGTTTGCTCACTCACATCCCCATATAACACACACTAAATAGTTAACTCTCTATTGTACTATTACTACTACTCTATTTTGTACACTATGAATTATCACGTGTTGTTCACCAACTGCTTGCAAGTAAAAAAAAAAAACATACACTCCTGTATTAAATAATATTGATACAAACCCTTTTGGTTTTGTGGTCACGATGCCTGCAAGGAAGAGTTCCTGTGAACGCTGCACATGAAGCAATCCTAGTTTGTTGTTGAATTTAAGTCTTTTCTGGCTACTCAAAACTTCTCGCCACATTTCTGTTTTTACTTCCGCCTGTGCGAGTGACATTGTTATCCACATGCTGTATGTCCTTGCAAAAGCTTTTACTCTATGAATATCCAATGGAAAGCAGTTCCCTCACAAACAGACTCATGAATTGCACAACATGAGAGAAAGTGTCAGACGATGCATCTTAATCATAAAACATTCATTATGTTGTGAGCGGAATTGCTCATATGAAATGTTCACACTGTGGAAATTGGTATGTTATATTTGATTATGCAGCAGCAGCCTATACGCATGGATACAGTATGTCGATGAATCCCAATTCCCTGTAAATGGCAACTGCATGCACAGAAGTTTAATTAACATGAATTAACATAATGGCACCGCCTCAGAAACTTCATAATCCTCTGGACGAAAGTGGCGGTGAAAAAGTTAAACGGAAGAGCTTCAGCGATATAGAAATGGAGACAATGCTCAGAGCTGCGGGGAGGGAAAAAAAAAGCAGCAGTGGTATTATGGCCCCACAAAAAGATGATATATGGAAGGAGATCATGAAGCAGTATAATGCCATTACATCCTCCCAGAGAGCCGTGGAAGAAAGTTAAAGAAAGTGGTTTGATTTAAAACTGTCCCTTAAATGGTGCATTGCAGCCAGCTGAGAGACTGGGAAGGTCTGAGGAGAGGAATGAGGAGGGTGTGCTCTTTCCTAAACTGCTGCCTCCTCACTGGGGATGTGCCAGTCTCTGGCAGCGATCCAGATGAGGACAGTGGCATTATGCCCAGTGGTGAGGCTATACAGCAGCTGACTGGTACAAAAGGGACAGACCTCACCGGGCTGTCGGTTAACTTCACAAACTTCATTTCTCACTTTCTTCTTGGTACGTCTGGGACTTTTCAAGTTTGATGGGAAAGATATCATCGAGTCATTAATTTAAATAACGTCTACAATAATTTTTTTGTTTCATATATGACTTTCTTTATGCTGCTGTATATAAAAAAGCCACCTATATTGCACTTTACTGAACATCTACATACACTGAACATTTACTGAGCAACTCCAGGGCTGAGAAATTAATCGATATAGGCAGAAGTGCCAGAAACTGCAGTTCCTCACATGGCCACTGGAGGCTGGCTCCAAAATGCCTAACTTTACATTACTGTACATTTCAAAAATATTCTTATTCAATTCTAATTTATACCATTCTGGCATTTATATTTAACACACTCAATAGATCTCAGTATTTTGTATTTACTTATTTGCACTGTGGTTATATGCTATATATTGCACATCTTGATGCAAATATTTGTACATATTTCATATTTCTTATATTCTCATTTTCTTATTTTTAATTTTAATACTTACTAGAGCTGTCAATCGATTAAAATATTGAATTGTGTTTAATCACGATTGTCCATGATTAATCACAATTAATCACACATTTTTTAATCTGTTCAAAATGTACCTTAAAGGGAGATTTGTCAAGTATTTAATACTCTTATCAACATGGGAGTGGACAATTATGCTTGCTTTATGCAAATGTATGCATATAATTATTAACAGAAATCATTAACAACACAAAACAATGACACATATTGTCCAGAAAACCCTCACAGGTACTACATTTAACATAACAACAGCTGTCAGTGTGTCAGTGTGCTGACTTGACTATGACTTGCCCCCAAACTGCATGTGATTATCATAAAGTGGGCATGTCTGTAAAGGGGAGACTCGTGGGTACCGATAGAACCCATTTACATTCACATATCTTGAGGTCAGAGGTAAATGGACCCCTTTGAAAATGGCCATGCCAGTTTTTCCTCGCCAGAATTTAGCGTAAGTTTGGAGCGTTATTCATCCTCCTTCGCGATGAGCCATTATGGTTGGTACCAATGGATTCTTTAGGTTTTTTAATTTCATATGATACCAGTATCTTCACTCCAGCTTTAAAACTCCAGAAGATTGATTGTGCTAATGCATTGTACTTACTTATATTTCTTTACATTTATATTTTGTTTATATTGTATCATTATGTACGTCATTTACATATTACATATTCCTTTATTTCTATTTTCTTCTATTTCTGATTCTGTTTCTGATTCAAACATGACAGTGGACTGTCGAATAATTCCTTTATTTATTTATTATTATTTTTTTCAATAAACAACAATGGTACCATTGACGTGTCCAATGCTGCTTAAACTGTGGGCTGTTTGTCAGTGTGTATTGCCACTGACGGTGTGTTTAGTGCTGTTTTGGGTGAGCGTAATGCTGTAGTAGGGGACAGAGCACAGTTCATATATTAGTTTGTAAGCCGGTGAAAACCCCGATGTTGCTGCGGTTTGTTCCTTTCATTTTAATGAGCCTACGACAACTGTAAGTCTGAGAAATGTGTACGTGTTATGTAGCCGTGTTTATCCTTCCCTGAAGAGAAGTGAAGTGGTGTCCCTCTCACTTCCACGCACAGACTCTCTAAAGCACTCGACTTTAATTGCCAATAAACAGCACCTTGCGAAATAGGCTGAATTCATTTTTTTTCTTGTCGCTTTAAAGCATTGTCCTCTGGCCTCCTCTTATTTCTCCATCTGCAGAGCTCCACCGCTCTTGCTTCAGGGGCTTTTCTACTTCATCTCATGGATTACAAGCCGCTTGCTAAATCATAGAACCTTTTTCCTTCAATGCATCTACCTATTATAGTTTTAAAGTTTTACTGTAAGGCTCCTGAACAGTTCTAAACTGTGATGAAAGTCCTTCCTGTCAAAATGACTTGTTTTCAGAAGAAGAAAGAGATTATTAAATGGCAGTTTTTTAACATTTGACAAATAATGCCCTGTCTGAATAAAAAAAAAAAAAAAAAAAAAAAAAAAAAACTCCGGCATTGAAAGCAGTTTTTGACATCTATTTGAGCCGGAACAATTCAGTAAGAATCTAATAATGACACAGGGGTGGATGTGCCGCACGTGTGTGTGTGTGTGTGTGTGTGTGTGTGTGTGGCGCTCATTATTTCTGAGGCTGTTGCTGACAAACATCAGAGCTCCAGGGAGGGTGATTATTTCATCACAATTTCACAGAAATATAAACACCATTTTTGAAAAAAAAACAACACAATGTTCAGCGCAATTTGCTATTGTTATGCAAAATACTCTCCCAGATGTGTCAGTATGTGGTATAGATTGTTCACTCACTGCTCACTGCCAAAAACAGAGGAGGAAAAAATGTTTTTTTTTGTGGGAGGATAAGAAAGTTGCCAGCATTAGAGCCATCTCAGTTTCTTAAATATTTCTCAGTATTTTACTATCTAGTAGGGCATTCAATATTACTCAATAATTTAATTAAAAGGTGTTGATAACATTTTTATGTAGATGAATATTTGTTTGAAAAATAATACAACCACAGAGCCTTTAGAAAGGTGCCGAATAAAATCGCTTTATCTGAAAAAAAAAAAATATGATTGTGAATTAATCACTTAAAAAATGTTGGCTGGTCCCAAATTAATGTTTTGTTTATATCTGTGTAAGATATCTGACGTTCGGTTTCCACTTCTAACAAGGCTTCTAACAAGGCTTCTAACAAGGCTTCTAACAAGGTGTGACTTCTAGTGGCTGAATGTTATCAATAGCACCTTTAAGGTGTTACTTTTTTTTAACAGATTAAACTATTTTAATTGGCCTTTTAGTGCTAAGGAAATTCAGACATTTTATTGAATTATATATTTTATATATTATATTTAATTATATTTTGTTTTAATTGTTTCAATTCTTGACCCTGCACATCTTCATTGTCTGTCCAGTAGGTCAAAAGTGGAAAACGTACCCACTATACAATAAAAGTCCCCCCATGTTTCACCAGTTGAATACTTATAGTGTGTGCCAGCAGCTCTGATACGGCTGTAGGTGTGAACGGTAAACAGTGATGTCAATTAGGGGTGTAAGAAAATATTGAAAATATTGAATATAGCAATATTGTGTTTTTCGATACTGTATCGATTCTCAAAAATGCTGTATACATTTTTAATTAATAGTTTACATGCAAAGATAAGCTCAGTCAATACTTTATTTTCTTGGTAAAAAGATGCGCCCTCTCAGTGTATGCACCCTCAAAATAGTGCTATATGATGTTGGATGTTACATTTTTATTCTCAGATTTTATGTATATGGTGGTGTGTTCTTTATACTATGACAGTTTTCCTAAAATTATATTTTTTTAAAATCACAATATATAGCCTTGCATACAGTATCGCAATATATCACATTATATTGAATCATAACCCCTGTATCATAATACAAATTGTATCGCCAGATTCTTGCCAATACACAGCACTAATATCAATTGGATGAAATTACAATCAGTAACGCTGAATTACACGCATATTATAGTTTTTTGTGCATCAAGGCACTTTGAATCCTGTGCAGGAATGGCGGACTCCACCACTAACTATGAACATTTTGGTATAGAGAGTTATTCACAGAATGTAAAGACATTGAATGACTATTGCTTTAAAGCACTGATAGAAGTTGTCCCTTCCTACTCATAGTCTGCAGTCTGCCAGCTGCTGATGACCATCCCCAGGGCAAGGCTGGAGAAGGTAGTAGTTAGTTTCTATTTTAAAAAAGTTCTTTAAAGGCTCCTTTTTTAAGAGCTAGTATTTTATTAGTTTTATTGCATCTCTTAATGGCACTGCGTTTTTGTCTTTCCTTATGTCTGTAAAACTCTTTGTAAACTGTTTTTTTTTGCCATAAAGGATATATTAAGCAGCCCCACATTCAATAACAGTGAAACGTTCAATAATTTGAATACACACTATGTAGAAAACATGCATCATTTCTCCCTAGCCGGAGTTATAGTTTCTTGATAAATACATCCATTATTCATGGAGGTTTAAATTGGGGCACAGAAGAAAGCTTTCCCTGCCTTGAAAGCAGTAGCAGTATATTTCCATGTTGCTCTTAACTAACTAGGTGCATTCCCCTAGGTCTTAAAGGAATACTTTGGTGTGATGAGAAAAAAGTGCAGCAGAGACACTTGCTCTGCAAAAGTTGGAATGATAAACTTTTTCGGCGGAGAAATAAAGGATTTCATAAATTAGAGCACGGTGAAGCCGCTACGAGCACAGGTATAGCTTCTGAAAACGACTCGCCTGTGGGATAAAGGAGGCGGGAGCAGGTTTTTGATTCCTACATCTCCGACAGAAAGCTTACAATAGCACCACTAACAAGCAGACTTGTTTACCAGCCCTGAGGAAGGCCTTGTCAGAACACAGGAAGGACAGTTTTGGTCCCATAGCTTGCCCTGTGAACGCATGGCCGACTGCGAGGCGCCTGATGTAGCATATCAAATACAGGCGAGGCCCAGGGGGGCTGGAATCGGCGTGCTGCCACTTTAGGCACCTGTCCAAATGCCTGGCACACACTCAGACAGTTTAGAGGTGCTCCTCATAAGCTAGCAGAAAGATAACCGGTGCCAAGAAACAAACTGCAGCAGACATGAAAAAAACCCCAAATAAAACGCCAACACACTCAGGGAAATTCAGCCTATATATATGTGATATCAAGCAGAGGAGAGAAGAGCACAGCTTGGGTAGTGTGAAACATCCCCATACATCACAGGCGGAGCAGGGCTAGTTGTAAGTGAAGTTTCATCAATTACACTTTGTGTTTGCTGTGGACTAGTGAGTTTACATCCACTGCTCTCTAGTTTCTCCAGTGGAGCTCTTGCACATGTGGTTGGACTATAGTAAACATCGCAAACTACAAATGATTTGGAAGCGAGATTGGGTGCATTTATATTGCCTCCGCATGGCTCTCAGCATGGCAAGGGCTGGCAGCTAACGGTGCTAACAGCCCTAAAAGTGAAAACAACGGCAACACTGCACTGGAGGAACCGGAGGGTGGGTGCTATGCTTCCGCAATGGCGCTGTTGGTCGGGATAGTGTTATCAGCTGTAACCGCCATATGAGAGCAGTGCAGGGCGGCGGCCGTGAGCTAGCCAGTGGGGCACGCTCACATGCACGAACATGCACTAAAAGCATGTGCGGCCTGCCCAGCTATACGTCGACAAAGCACGGAGACATACTTGCCAACCCTCCCGAGACTCCCGTTTTTCATCACCCTCTCCCGGTTTCCCCCCAGTGTCACAATTCTCCCGTATTTCTCCCGATTTATGACAAATGTTCACAAACTTTTTTTTTTTCCTTTTCATTATCTCAACCTGTTTTTGGCACTGTACAGCGTGTATAAGCATACTGTTTCCACCTGGACGACAATACAGCTTCTCCTAATGTTGTTTACTGGCAGAAGAAGAGCTACTCGCGACACAATGCGGTTTGAACTGCGCTCGCCACAAATCACAACGCGCAGCGCCTAAAGTTGGGCTTTGCTCGATGCAGCAAAAAGCCGTCATGGCGCGGCGCAAGCAATTATAATTAACGGGTTTCAGAGCGCAGTGTTGCCGTTGTCACGTTATGTCTCAAAGTATCTTCAGTGAGTGAGAGAAATGGAGAGTACTAAGACAAAGAAATATTCAAGCAGGGGCAAAAAATGAATGAATGAATGAATAAAAACTGATGAATATTTTTTAATTATTCTGTATTCTTTCCTGAGAATTAAAAAAAAAATTTAAAGTATTGAATATTAAAATTGCTATTGCAGTGTACTTATTATTTTGCCATTTTTTATTATTTAAAATTCACCAGAATGTATTGGTGACCATATCCATTGTGAAAATCTATTGAAATCATAACTAGAAAACGGTTTCTCTTATTTCATACCTCTAAAATTGATATTGTCTACCTTAAGTCGAAAGCACACAAACATATTTAAAGAGGCGTATGATGTGTAAGCGAACCTTACACATAATTTCTTATCATGCCTTGAGAATAGCCATGGACCCTGTATCATTTTATACTGTCATATTAAACATATGTATATGCACCATATATATATATATATATATATATATATATTAGGGCTGCACAATAGGAGGAACATATGCAATAACATTGAATATCGCGATAACGATGTTTCTTGCGATAAATAAACAGATATTACAGTCTACTTAGTTCTTGACTTGCACAGACTGTGCTTTTGCCACGTCGTCTCTCCTGCATCCAACATATTGCCAGACGGCTGACATGCTTTTTTTAGGCACCAGTTCCTCTCTGGCAGTCACACTTTCGTCTGCACTCATCTTGTCACCCTTTCCTCCTTAAACCATGCAGACTACAGCAGCAGGAGTCCAATAAACCTCACTTGCAGGCATGCAGATCACTGGGACCAGTCAGACGATGCCTAACGCTGAGGGATCTGTCTGATTGGCCAGAGAGTTAACGACATGGAGCATATCAGTCAAAATAGCGCCTACAGACAAAATGTAATTTATTACATTGTTACTATATTCAAAGTACAATAGCGTGCAAATTGACATTCCAATGATTATAAGAAAGCAATATTGTGCAGCCCAGAGTGAAGATACTGGCATCATATGAAACTAGAAAACCTAAGAAATCCATTGATACCAACCATGTCATACTAGCTTGTCGCGAAGGAGGTTAAATAACGCTATGAAGTTACGCTAAATTTTGGCGAGGAAAAACTGTCATGGCCATTTTCAAAGGGGTCCCTTTACCTCTGACCTCAAGATATGTGAGAGAAAATGGATTCTATGGGTACCCACGAGTCTCCCCTTTACAGACATGTCCACTTTATGATAATCACATGCAGTTTGGGGCAAGTCATAGTCAAGTCAGCACACTGACGCACTGACAGCTGTTGTTTCCTGTTGGGCTGCAGTTTGCCATGTTATGATTTGAGCATATTTTTTATGCTAAATGCAGTACCTGTGAGGGTTTCTGGAAAATGTTTGTCATTGTTTTGTGTTGTTAACTGATTTCCAATAATTAATATATACATACATTTGCATAACACAGCATATTTGCACACTCTGTTGATAAGAGTATAAGATACTTCCTTTAAGGTACACTTTGAACAGATACAAATATTGTTTTTGTATGATTTATACGTTTTTTTGCAATTAATCACATGATTGCACATCGTTAATCGTGATTGAGTACAATATATAAATGGCTTTTCCCCTAGCATCAAATGTTTTTGGTGATTTTTCATACATTCACTGTAGATAAACAATATAAATACAAAGCTCATGTAAAATCCCAATAAAATGTTTTTTTTTCCTAAAATGCACACCCATGAAGATGGTAAAGGATTCCCTCCATCAGCTCAGATGTGGCTGATACTGAAGAGCCGGTAGGTGGATGAAGGAATCTCCTGTGACGATCTGATGGTCACGGTGTTGATGGGGAGGCGGGTTGTTCTACAGCTCTCGGTCTGTAAGACAGGATCGCAGTGAACATCATGACATCTCATCTCATCTCATCTCTTGAGTCCAATTTACTCCATCCGTTGAAATATTTACAACCATGAGTCAATCAAATGCATGCACACGATGCTGCCTTCCAAAAGATGTTGGACATATCAGACCAATAACATGAGCATGTACAAATAAACAAGAGGATCAATACGAAAGGAGAAGTCAGAAATCTCTGAATGTAAACTAATTTATATCACAGTACCATCGACCCCCCTTCGTTCTACCGCTGTGGAAATTAAGCACAGCATCCATATGAGACTTCACTCCACAGAGCCTGAATAGCAAGCTGCCAACAGGCTGGGAGAAGGGACTTTGTTGAGCATCCAGGCTGGAGCTCTGAACAGATTTTGTAACTTTGTTTTACTCCTCTCTGAGATGAATAACATTTTTTAGGGTATATTGTGCTTGTAGTCTCAATTAAATAAAGGAAATGTTGGCAATTCACAGCTACTACAGTAGATTCAATGCATTAGTCAGTTCAAAGATGAGTAGTTCTCATTTTACAGCTAAACAGTACACTACAAGATGTTTCTGAAAACATTTGAGGCGAGAAATAGGCATTACAGTAACAGAATATTGATTCATGTTTGATCAGCGCTGCCTAGTTTGACCGTTTGATTGGAGTTTGCGAGTGATTGACAACTGCCTCCGTTGAATGAACAGCCAATAGGAACGCTCTCTCTCTGAAATGACCTGTGATTGGCCAAAGTCTCCCGTCACAGGCTCGATTTTTTAAAGCCTGAAAACAGAGCCATGAGGAGGTGCAGAAGTCTAGTTTTCTCTCAGAACACTTGAATTACAATATGCTGAAAGGTTATTATGGAACTTTTGCCCAATGATGCCAAAAACATTCTGCATACTGCAGGTTTAATGCTTAAAACATTTGAGGAGAAATAGGCATTACAGTAACAGAATATTGATTCATGTTTGATCAGCGCTATCTAGTTTGACCGTCTGATCGGAATTCGCGAGTGATTGACAGCTGCTCAGAGACGGCAAGGCTCAAGCTCGGCTCTGATTGGTTGTTTTCCTCCGGTCTGTGAAATATTGCAGATGCCATTAGGAGCACCGAATGACACCAGATTACTTGTCTCATGCACTACTGTCAGTATATAGAGACTATTTTATAAAAATAACTTTTTTTGATCACATTTGCTCCAATGCTCCATTAAGTCTATTAAACCATATAATCTTTGACTCTAGGTTTTAGCAATAGACACAATGTTTCAACTCGTCAAATACCGCCAATTGGGCAGCGCCCCTCGGCATCGGAAACCGACGCACGGAGAAACCGTTTAGCGACAGTATGTGATCAACCGGGCTTTCAACTAACTCCAATGTAAACCCACCCGGTGTTTGTGTCTTGTGTGAAACTAAAAGTAACGTTGAGTCGTTAGTCACGTGACTCATTATCGTCAGTCCTGTTAGTCGTCAGTGACTTGGTAGTCACGTGAGTCCTTAGTCAGTGAAGTTAACATCAACCATGACCATTACCTAACCCAAATTAAGTGGTTGTGTTGCCTCAACCTAAATTCCTGTAAAAACGGAAGTTTATTTTGAAAGGACACTATGCATGTAACAAGCGTGTATTAACACGCTGTCCATGGTCCGTCCAAAAGTAATGCAAGAGGGGTACCCCGTGCGTCGGTCTCCAATGCCGAGGGGCACTGACCAAGCGGCTGTATTTGATGAGTTGGGAGTGAGGATGTGTTGTCTGTGCTGGCTTGGAGGGATGTTCACATCATCCTGTTTCCACCATATTAGTGGATTTACCTCAGTGTCCAGCACAGGGGTACACCTGGTCATCTTTACTAACACTGTCTCCAGAAAGACAAAAGTGGGATCATTTGGAGGTGTGTCATTTCCTTTGAAAAGTTTCCCAATGCCTTCGATGCCGTCTTTGCTTCTGGGACATTATAGCAATTGTTTGTTGTGGACCTCTCCTCTGGTGCTGTGGAGGCCTCCAGCTCTGCTCTTTTATTTGAAAATTAGAATACAGTCTATATTAGCTATGCTAGCGAGGTACAGCCTATGGCTGAAAACCAACAGCTTTTGTCGAGATCAATGGCTTTGACCACATTAGCATCGTTGTCACACACACAAGACTCTCCTCCTCCTCCAGGTTAAAAGCTGCCAGCATATCTTTGAGGCTCTGTGTGAACATCTCTTCCATGTGGTCATCAGGGAAATTCAGTTTCAAGGCACTAGTTGCTATATCCCTTCAGTATTGATATAATGCAAGGTTAGGCTCAAGTAGGGTCCCATTACCCTGGTTTACAAGAGATTAGTGGCTGGACTGCTTTTACTTCTGCAGCTAAAAAACATTTAAGAAAAATAATTGCAATTGCACTGTTACAAATAGGACCCTATTTTCACAATGTGACAGGTTATGGCTTTGGTAATCACTAAGTAATCTATCTGTGGGACATTTTAGGGTATGGAGTGCCATTAGCAAACACTTTTGTAATGGACTTTGTGTAATTTTCTGTTTTTGGCTATATTGTGTAACACGGTTATATTTCAGGTGTTGAAAGAAACTGCCGCTGTTTCCTGTTGAAGCCACAACTCTTTTCTAGCAGTACTTACATATAGCTTTGTTTTGAGGCAAACTACAGCTTTTACTCATCCCTCGCACCCTTAATTTATCCATTATAGTTGTTTTCTCAATTCGATTCAGACTACTCATGATTGATTACATTGCTCTAAACTGCACTCACGTTCCTTTGATTGGGATAAACCCAGACAAAGCATGCAAGCCCACACTCACTGACAGTAACCAGTTAGTTAAAGTCAAACTGGAATGATGCATCAGCAGAGATACACAAAAACATCTTTGAGAACCTACGCATAGAAGGGTGTTATGGGTAACCATAGGTCACAGAGGCTTGCTTACAAGCTGATAACACTTTTTCTTGGGGCGTACATTTTGATTACCTTGACAACAGCTGGAATCTCACGATGTCACAAGATAACGCGAGAATCGCACGATCACGTATCCCACGAAAAACCATCTTGTCAGGCTTCAAGTAATTGAAGTTTGTGTGCAGCAAACCAGAGCACAAACCAATCAGCGTTCTGTGGGGAGCTGCTGCTACGACGGGCGTGGCTTAGGATTGTGTGACGACACGGAGAAGTGAATGTTCGTTCTAAACAACAATGGCAGCTCTTGAAGAGGTTAGCATCATCAGAAAGAAGAGCAAAGAATGAAACTGAAGGCTTTTCTCAATGGAGAAAATGTTTTCGCTCTTCTCCTGACTGGTGCCAGCAAGCGTTTGATTGACAGATGGTTCATCCAATCACCTGCCAAGTACCATTTGTTTGACAACTTGGGACAGAACTACAGTACCTACTATTGCCGTAATGATATATGCAGTAGGCAATTTCTTAATTTTGAATGGCCGGGACGGACCCTATAGCTATATAGTTGAGAGAATATTATGGATTCCAGACGAAACTGACAGAAGGTCCGCTACTTTAGCACCACAGACAGCGACATGGATTTATCAATACACAGCACAGTTAGGTAAGTTAGATATTTCAGACCTAAGGTTGGGTCATAGATTCTATGGTGGGGGATGCATTTTGGTCATTTTGCTAACAAGGGGGATAGCATTTCCAAGAGTTGCAATTTAGCATGAAGCTTGTTGCAATAATAATATACTGTATGTAATAAACATTTATATTTTATTCCCAAATTAATTGGACTTTGAATGACTAAAACTAAAACAATGTTCAAGGTCATTTGCAGCCTTTTTAGATGTTACAGTAGCACTTTTAGTATATTACATATTGGAGTTGTGAATTAATCATAAATACACTTAGACTTATATTCAGATGTTTAATTTTGTTAGAACTAAAAAGCAATTTATTGGAAAATAGCCTGGAGCGTAGTCACTCTAACTAGCAGGCAACACATTAGCATTGTCTGCATTTCTTACTGATTGACCTTCCCAATTGCACCTGCCTTTAATCAAGCACAAATTAAGACTCTGATTCTGATTAGCATTTGAGATCTCGCCAATTAAATGGTTGTAGATTACAAAGAAAAGGCAAGATTAGTATGAGGAATGGAAGATTGTTTTACAGAGAATAAACTTTTAGCATAATTGAACTTGTAGCTGCTAGGATGAACCCTTATTATACCCACAAAGAACTACGACACACATGTAGTATGCTTGCCACAGATGTCTAATGATGGCAATTAAGGTTATTTAGCCACACCAGCAGCTCTATAGCCTCTGAGGCTGTAGTGCTCATAACACACTAGAACACTTAATCTCTGGATGGGTAATAGTGAGAGTGTTTGGAGAGGAGGTCATGTGGCTCAGACTCCATCTGTTTGGCGACACCTGGAAGTTGCGTGACATCCTCCTATAGATCCATCTTTTCATATATGTTCACATTATATGTATCAATTTTATTATATGGAGTGGCCTTGTTGAAATTGTATCGGCCCTGGTAGAGGGATCCCTCCTCTGCTGCTCTTTCTGAGGTTTCTTCCATTTTTTCCCCATTAAATGGGTGTTTCCTTATCCACTGCGCGGGTCGTAAAGGCTAGAGGATGTTGTATGCTGTACAGATTGTAGAGTCCCCTGAGGCACATTTGTGATTTGTGATATTGGGGTGTACAAATAAAATTGACTTGACTTGACTATACAGAGTTTACACTGGTGTGTATGCTGCCTGGCACCTGTGTCCTTATAACCCACTGTTGACTTACGAAGCGATATCAAATCAAACGCTTTGCACAGAGAAAGAACTGACGGGTTCTGATTCTGAGACAGGACAGACCTCTACGGGATCAGAAACTTACACAAAGTACCACAAAGTAAGTAGCTATTAGCCCGTATGTGTTTAGCCTTCTGTTAGTTTGCTTGTAGCAGGTGTAAATGTCCTTGATCACATAGATTAGGGATTTTCAAAGTCTGACATCGTGGGACCCCCCCTCAGACAAAATCAAGACAACTGCACCCCCCAACCTCCCCCTGTCATCATCCCCCACCCCACTCCCCTCTGGGCTACAATTTCAGTCCTTTTTAACCTGTATTTTTTTACATTTTGGCAGAGTTGCATCACTAGGCCCCGATCACACGGAGAGGCATTGCTAGAAACTCGTCGCCCACAAAACCATTGTTTTCCTGCCATGCGCTCCTCTCTGGCACCGCATTTTTCTAGTGTAGTTGTAGTTTTTCTAGTGTTAGAGTGTGTTAGATGCGCATAAAAGTTAAAATATTGTCAACTTTTAAACGCCAGGCACAGAGTTGCACCGCTCATCAATGTCAAACTTGACGCAGGCAGCCAATCAAATCAAGTAAGAGGCGGGCTTTACTACCATACCACTTCCTTCCTCCTGTAAAGATGCCGGTAGATGTCCCGGATGTATAAAGAGAACTGGATACAGCGTTGTAGGCGGGCTCCTGTTCATTCCTATGAAAGTTGGTCAGTGGCGCATGAAGCAAAAAAGGCTTGACTGCCGAGTGATAAAATGCCCGGATCATCCGGCGATCTTCCGCATCCATTGGGCCCATAGAGCAGGTGCAGTGGCGTTTCCTTTAACTCCGCCTCCCAGTCCGCGGTTTGGGTCTCATTCACATGAACGGAGGAAGGGAAATAACTCTGGATTCTGTGATGGAATTTTCCATCAATTCCTCTCTTATTGGTAGAAAGGTCAGAGTGTTTGTCAGAGTGTCCCTCTGTTGACATTATCCTGTCTAGAGGAGCCACCGTTATCTGTACAGCTGTGTCTGTAGTGGAGACCGTAGAGCCAGTCGCTAGGGCAACCAGGGTCAGAGATGCCAGAGGAATGGAGTAAGTCAAAACATGATAAGGGGTAAGACACTGAGCACCAGGGAGGAAGGGCAGAGTTGTGAGGCCTTCACGGAGAGAGCACCTCAATGTGGAGACCTGACAATTGCTCCTTGATCAAGCTTCAATAAACCTTCTTTGTAAGACATCATCAGCTCCGGGACCTCTTCCTTCCTAAGTTAACTTGTGTATCGATTATTCCATCACAGATTCAGCTGTTAGTGCATTTTACAACTTTTAGGACCTAATGATTTAAATAAGGGCTATTCAAGTGTTCGTATTGGGAAGTTGATTTACCTCAAAAAATGTCTCTTTCCCGATGTAAGTCTATGGGACATCACATGAAGGACACGGAAGTTGTAGTACCACCGTTTGGCCACCACGGAAATTTGCTTCAAAGCCCGGCGCACCTCCTGGGGGCTTGATAGATGTGGTCATAGAGTGGCTAGCTAGCTAGCTAGTTAGCTGTTGGACTGTGAGAGAGCTACAGAGTATGTGAGAGGGAAGAGGGAACTCACATCTCATGTTGTGAACCTACTGTCTTTGAGAGAGACTACATTTTCCCGTTAATCACATTTGATCGCCTGGTTAAGCACACTGCTCCGCTCCACGGGCGCATCAGCTGTTTTGCCCGACGCCTTTTGCCAAGTGCCGTTTTTGAAGCGACCGCACCTGTAGCGACACATCCCCGTCTGATCGAGGGCCTCAGAAGTATGCCAAATTAGCTCCAGTTTGCAATGCTCCCATGGATTTACAGAGAGCTATCATTGGATTACTTTAATACTGAAGGAAACTTAAAAATGTGACAATTCTCAGGAAAATTCTTGAGTGACAATGGAGTTGCAAGTGCAATGGAGAAAGTAGATATCATCATAGACAAGTCAATCTGAAATGACTGATGTGAATCTAAAAATATGTGCATCATGTCTCTGTGTTCAGAGTTATATAACTCAGAAGACTGCACTTTTTGCCGCAAATTGCTGCAATCAGCCGCTAATGGTTTTTGAAGTACCTTAATTGCCTGCAACTGCTGACTGTGTTGATAAGCGGGTCAAAACACAATTACTAATTTACCGTTATTTTTAGACCACCAGCACACACCTGTGCCTTTCACCTTGTGTATTATCTTTGTCTCTGAACATTTAGATACGCTGTACGTAGCCCCTCCTGCTGAAAATGCATTCTTGTGTACGTGGGAAGCAGCTGTGTGCTCAAGTATTAATCATTTTGTTTTCATACCAACACAGACTCCATGTTCCACTCTCCTTAAGATGAGAGCACTTTTGGCAGATTAGAGATCAAGACAGATAATTCCAGCAAGCACAACCTCAGCCATACCTAAAATGTCTCAATTGATTTCGAGCACAGGCGCACGAGTGCCGGTGATGAGTACCTCAACAGCCTTAACGTCAGGCCATCCTCTTCCCACTAGCCACACTCCAATCACTGGGCTTTCACTCTCAAGGAGCGGTGGGATGGTCTCCTAGATCAGGGCTAACAGCGTGCTCTTCAACAAAAAAAGAGACAGCAGGCTTTAAAGCACAGGTTCCTGGATGACTAAGCTGTGACGGAAATCAGCGCTCCACATTAGGAGGCGACTGGGGGCTGCAGAGAAACCCTCTGCTGGCTGTTAAGTGCTCTCTGTAGAGAGAGAGAGCGAGGGTAGATCTCGACTCCGGGGTGCTGATGTGCCAGGAGCCCCGCTGGGTTTTCAGTCCTGAATATGAGCCATGTGGGACCTGAACTCTAATTGGTATGCAGGTGATGCATGAGCTGAACATTACAGGGAGTGGGTTGGGCTGGTGTTTGAGGGAGTGATACAGAGGAGAGAACATGGCTCAATCATACTTCAGCACATGTAGAAAGACAGCAACGGGGAGCTGGAAAGATGTGAGGGAAATCAAAAAAAGGAAAGAAAAAACTGAAAGTGGCGAGAGAGGCATGGAATGAGAAATGCATTTGCTTCTCTATTGAACACTTTAAAAAGCTGCGTACAACAGGCTACTCATATTTGTACTATCTTTTCTACTAAGGCTGTCAATCAATTCAAATATTTAATCACCATTAATCGCATGATTGTCTATAGTTAATCATGATAAAACGCAAACTAATCACACATTTTTTTTATTTGTTCAAATGTACCTTAAATGGATTTGTCAAGTATGTAATACTCTTACCAACACATGAGTGGGAAAATAAGCTGCTTTATGCAAATGTATGTATATATTTATTATTGGAAATCAATTAACAACACAAAAAATGACAAATATTGTCCAGAAATCCTTTTGTTCTCTCAAAAAATATGCTCAAATCATAACATGGCAAACTGCAGCCCAACAGGCAACAACAGCTGTCAGTGTGTCAGTGTGCTGACTTGACTATGACTTGCCCAAAACTGCATGTGATTATCATGAATTGTCCATGTCTGTAAAGGGGAGACTTTTGGGTACCCATAGAACCCATTTTCATTCACATATCTTGAGGTCAGAGGTCAAGGGACCCCTTTAAAAATGGCCATGCCAGTTTTTCCTCGCCAACATTTAGCGTAAGTTTGGAGCATTATTCAGCCTCCTTGGCGGCAAGCTAGTATGACATGGTTGGTACCAATGGATTCGTTAGGTTTTCTAGTTTCATATGATGTCAGCATCTTCAGCTTTCAAACTGAGCCCACTATAACCTAAAAATCACAAGTTGCGTTAATGCTTTAAAGAAATTAGCGGCATTAAAAAAGATTAATGCGTTATTGCGTTAACTTTGACGGCCCAATTTCTACGTGTCAAGACAAGTTTTTGTGGTTACTTTGAGTGGGGATCATGTATACTATTTAGTACAACAGGTAACGCAGTTAATCACCTGTTTTGTTCGTAAAATATTTCTCTGGCATCATCACCAATACACCAAACAATGATTTATATTGTATTTATATATATATATTCTATATGTGCCATAAACCTGCATGTATATCTTCATAGTTAAAGGAACAGTTTTGACATTTTGTGAAATGCTCTAATTATCGCTCTTTCCTAGGATAAGATGAAAAGATACCACTGCCATGCGTGTGTGAGGCCAGCTGTTTCTTCATGCTACGCTAAGCTAATCACCTCCTGGCTCTATCTTCATACTTAGTGCACAGACATGACAGTGGTATTGATCTAAAGGTGTGTTCAGACAGATTACAGTATGTCCATGCAGGTGTTCCATATATGCAAGTGGATGGATGGACTGCATTCATACAGCGCCTTTATCGAAAGCCTTTCAATTTCTTCATTGAGATCAGTCGACGCATTGGCCGGGAATCAAACCCAGCTCGACTGTTTGAAAGCCAGCTATGCTAGCTCTACTTTACCACCAATGCACATGGACACAATTAGATGTGAATTTACCCAGGGAGGCTGGAACTGAGGCGAAGATGCATCTGGGTCAGTTACAAAATGCTCAACTTGAGGAAAGACATTGCAGTTATTACGAGGCTTCACCCATGATTGAATGAATCTATAACTATGACTAATCACAGACAGTCCAGTGGTCAAAGTCATGTAACTAAGCCCGTGTCATGATTTCACCTTGGCAGTCTAGTGTTTCCTTTTTTTTCCTCTGTTTCCCTGCCCTTTTGTCTCCTGTGTGTTTTTCCCTGTTTGTCTAGTATGTCAGTGTGTTGGGAGGTGTGGCCTTCCTCCTCCTCCTCCTCCTCCTCCTGGGCAGGCACTGCTGGAGCAGCTGACAGCAATTAACCAACCATCACACACACCTGCAGTATATCTACCCCGGTCCTCCTGCCAGTCATCGCCAGATCGTTCCGTCGCCCTCAGTGGTACAAGACTAATTCAGGCTCCCTTAGTAATTGATTCTTGACTTTGCTTATGCTCGTGTTTTTGGATTTTTGGACACACCTTGTTTTGTTCTTTGCTCAGGTCTGTTCACCTGCCAGCTGTTGCTGCTTCCTGGTTCCAACCTGCCTGCTCACTCCTACACTCTGCTCCTCCTCGACCTGGACCCTTGCCTTAGTTAATTACCTGCCTGTTCACTCTCCGACGCCATTCCACCGCTCGGAGCTGAAGTGGATTCATCTGTCCCTCTGGAAGGATTCCTGGACACCCCCTCCCCGTGCCCCCCGTTCCGTGATTTAAGTATTGACATTATTACTGCCACGTTTCGGACCTCCAGGAACCCCAGCCCTATTCACAATACCTTTTAATATTTGTGTAATAAATTATCATTGTTACACCTTTAAAAGACTTGTGTTTGTGTCTGCATTTGAGTCCACGCTTTTGTTGAACCAGAACATAACAGCCTGTTGCACACCAGTGGGCTACCTCTGGTTCTGAAAAGTGAAGCCGATGCAGAAGTGCCTTAAACTTTCTAATAGCCAGCAGGGGGCGACTCCTCTGGTTGCAAAAATAAGTCTGATTGTTTAGAAGTCTATGAGAAAATGAGCCTACTTCTCACTTGACTTTTTACATTAGTAAACATTGTAAACACAAGTTTATGGTCTCAATCACTAGTTTCAAGACTTCTTCAATGCATTCAGACTACATCCTCTGAATGCTCTAGGTCTCTAGTTTGTGGTTGTAAAGTTTCATGAGGCTGTGATTATCCTAGAGGGCACCACAGGTAATTTTACACAGTGAGGTCAAGTTTAAAAAAATGGTCATGAAATGGCTGCTATGTTGACTAATATCATCACACATGAATACAGTTGGGTTCATTGGATCCAGAAGAGTCTCAGCTTTACTGTGATACCCAATTTATGTAATTCAAAATTGTTTAGGGACCCCGGTATGCAGACATATTCAGATACGCCATTTTAGTATAGGCAGAAATAATACATTTATACTGCATTAAAAAAACTGCATGTGATTATCATAAAGTGGGCATGTCTGTAAAGGGGAGACTCGTGGGTACCCATAGAACCATTTTCATTCACATATCTTGAGGTCAGAGGTCAAGGGACACCCTTTGAAAATGGCCATGCCAGTTTTCCTCGGCAAAATTTAGCGTAACTTCGTAGCATTATTTAGCATTCTTCTTGACAAGCTAGCATGACATGGTACCAATGGATTCCTTAGGTTTTTGTAGTTTCATATGATAGCCCGCAACAACCTCTGAAAGATAGAATAGTTGCCAGGCCAGAGTGTTAAGGGCTTTTAATGTAAATGCCATTTATCTGGTCTTCTGTTGTCAGTTATCAGTGTCTCTGTGCTCTAGCTTTCCATTGTTGACAACACCCCCTTAAATTTATAGCTGTATTTGGAGTTTGATTACAGAAAGCAGTATAATATGATTGCATCCCCAATTACTTGGAATGACCATGTTACGGACCGTCCTAAAAAGTGATGTGGCAAACAAAGGACGATTAAAATTAAACATGCTGCTGCTTTTCAGGCACTCCAGCAACAGATGGCCTCTCTCGTAATATGTGTGTGAAGGGAAAGCAGTGGGACATGTGTGCCATTACACACACAATGCACTAGAACTCCTCTTTTTACTTTTAAATACTACGCGAGCGTTGGTTACCTGTTGTAAGTAGGCCATGTACCTTACGGTGCATGGCTGCCTCCTGGTTTGGGTATTTTTACTTTGTACGCACAGTATCACAGCATAGAGTATCCACGTGTCAACTTGGGTTGATCCAGTTTGGACAGAAATGAAGGGATGGATCAAACGGAGGGGATGAATGATGCACCTGGCCCATATTGGTCTATGCAGGCACAGATGTGCCCCAAATACCTAATGCAGACCCTTCCAGCATCACATTATCCAGAGCAACTGTCCACAGCTTGAGATTTCTGTCAACATTTATTTTTTCCTCTCCCTTTTTGCACACTCACACCTTTCTGACAAACCTAAAAAAACACACTCCTAACTGACACACACACACACACAAACACACATTTTGACCGACTGTCACACCCACACAGGCTCCACTTCTAAACACTACTGCAATTACCTGCCACCAGGAGCTCGGAGCTTTCTTTGAAAGCAGACCTGAAACCTTCAGGAAGTGAGCTCTGTCTGAAAAGCACAAGCAGGGCCTGGCTGAGCTGGGAACCAACTGCGAGTTCACATTTTATTAACCCCCTTTGCTGCTTTCAAGATGGCCTCCTGGTGAGCGGGGTCTTCCCCCTGTCTGAAAGGCCAGCGTTCGATTTTCAATGTGCCTATATACGGAGCAGCAGAAAGAGAATCCCTAGCTTTGGATGGGAAGCCGACTAAAAGTGAAAACGGCACACAGTCTCTCTTACTGCTGATTCATTCAATATTTCATATGATGCTCCATATACTCAGGTGAGCAATGTATATATATATAGACACACGCACACTCACACACTCATCACTCAGGTGGTTGTGATCTGCTTCACTGAGTCAATCTACACTCATGGCTCTATGAAAGGCTGGATCCAAAGTGCAGTTGAGAGTAATTTAAAAAATTGTCTAACACGTAGGAAAAACAACACGTATTTTTACTTATTTACTTAAAGCTTCAGTAGGCAGAATGTTTTTGGCATCATTGGGCAAAAATTCCATAATAACCTTTCAGCATATTGTAATTCGAGTGTTCTGAGAGAGAACTAGACTTCTGCACCTCCTCTTGGCTCTGTTTTCAGGCTTTAAAAAATCTATCCCATGATGGGAGACTTTGGCCAATCACAGGTCATTTCAGAGAGAGCGCTCCTATTGGCTCTGGCACCGGATGGTGGGAGGTGCTTGGTATTTCCTCAACTGATCTCAACATGGCTGCCAGGTCACAAACTTTCTCATATTAAAACTAAACAGTACACTAAAAGATGTTTTTTGAAAACATTTTATGTGAGAAATAGTCATTACAGTAACACAATATTGATTAATATTTGATCAGCGCTACCTAGTTTGACCGTTTGATCAGAGTTTGTGAGTGATTGACAGCTGCTCAGAGACGGCAAGGCTCCAGCTCGGCTCGTTTTTCCTCCGGTCTGTGAAATCTTGCAGATGCCGTTAGGAGCACCGGAGGACACCGAGGCACATTATTTTTTTCAGATTACCTGTCTCATGCACTACTGTCAGGATATACTGACCGTTTTAAAAAAATAACTTTTTTTAATCATATTTCCTCTAAATCTACCCACTGCAACTTTTAAGTTCTGTATTATTTCACTGTCTTAGAAGGATGTGGGGAATCCAATTTGTGACTTTGAACGCAGCTTTAAAGCTGCATTCATTTATTTTTTGGCCATTCGTGGCAGCCAAACACATATTATCGCTTTATGAACTTAATATGGCGAGCCTATTGGCAAACAGTTGCTTATTTCATACATTTAGCAGCCTCGGAGCAACATTAGTATTAAAGGGAACATAGCATCAAAAACTTAGTTTTCAGTGCTTGTGCTCATCCATTATGATATCTGGAGTGCCTACCAACCCACAAACTGTGAAATAAAACAACCCCGTCAGTTTTTTTGTGGACTGTCTAGATCAGAAAACATGTGATTCAACAAGCCGTTCAGATTTGGCTCACCTTCCTATGTAACATAAATATCATCGGCTTCGTGTCATAGTTGGGGGCGTGGCTTAGGGCAGAGTCCTCATGGGAGAAATTGTCCTTTTCCCCTGCCCGGATATGCTAGGAAAGCGCGGTTTTAATATCATAAATTTACATACAAAAGTGCTATGTCCTTGTCCTTACTCGACAAAGAACGTTACTTACAAAAATGAGACAAAATCGGAGTACATTATTGTCCATATCCTATAAAAGACAAATGATCCAGCTAAATGGCCCAAAGTGTCATTCCCAGATATTTTCTATTGAGTTGAATCGCCTGCTAAGTGACACTATTACATTTACTCAATATATGATGAATAAAGCTTACCTTTATAATATCAATACTCGAGAGCCATATAATGTTATGATGTAATAGACTTGAATATTTGCGTGAACTCCATGCAGTTTCAAGACAGTAGCAGCGCTGATGTTGCCTCAATGCCTAGCCTATGTTTTGAAATATTAGCGATTTCACGTAGGGATTTACACACAGTGCAACTTCAAGAACTACAGGTCCTTGGAAGCTCACAACTTCTTCACCAGTGGCTTTGTGGGGGTTGTACTCCATCACAAAATGTCTAGGTCAGACACTTACCTGTTTCGTTGTGATGTGAAGCCATCCTGGAGGGTGAAAAGCCTCATCGGACTTGGGTTGCTGTACAGGGAGATGGTACAATCCTGGCTGTGTCCTATCAGATTCTGTCTCTCTGTTGGCTAAAATATAAAACTTTAGGTCCGGATTTTTTTGTTTATTTGACGTGCAGAAAGCTACTCAGCAGCTTTGAGTATATTCAGACGGACAGTATGAGAAAAACAATGTGTTTTTTGAACATTAAAGCATGTAAACATGTTCTAGTAGAAACACAAAATACAAGTATGAACCTGAAAATGAGCATGATCAACATGAGCAACATTAGCATTCATTTCAAGTGCTGTTTTGATCACAGGATGAATGCAAGTCCAATATTTACTGTCCTTTTAGCTCACGTAGATCAGGTAGTTACTAGTACTTCTTACTTCACACCCACTAAACTCTGAGTTTGAGCTGCTCCCATCTGGCCGTCGATTTAGGGTCCCGAGGGCGAGCCGGAACATATATAAGAGATCTTTTATTTCCCATGCCGCAGGTACTGAATGCAAAATGACTGCACTAGGGAAGAACTAAAGTATTTTGAAAGGTGTAACTTATCCCCATCTGTTGCTGCTGTTTCCTGCCCATTTGCACAATTGTACATTTGTTATTGTATGTTTTGTAACAATGCAGTGTTTTTCTGAATGTATGTTTTTTAATGTTTGAATTTCATGTCATGTTTGAATTAATCTTTCATGTAAAAGAGAAGCCAAAGACAAATTTCCACTAAGGTTGACAATAAAGTCAAAGTAAAGTAAAGTAAAGTAAGGTAGTAGACTAGCAAGTTCATTCTACGGTAAGATGAATGGATGACAGGGTGTTTGGCTTTTAATGTTCATGCTTGTTTCTGCCTTATCGGGTTATGCAGCGGTTTCCCTACAGCCCTACAGTAAAGTTTCTAGGCCAGGGGGTGATTTGGATGTTGACAGTAAGCAACACTTTTATTTATTATCTGACCGCCCTCCTCGCATCAACCCTGCCACCCACCTGCAGCGGTACACATGCCGCATTTTCACCCGTAACCAATCCGGATGATTTGTCAGCCATGTGCAGCCAAGTGAGGTCTAATCTGCTGTATCTGACAGCTGACAACAGTGACTAAGTGCCCAAACATTTGGTATCGACTGTTTCCCCGGGGCAGCCGTCACTGATGGACTGGAAAAGGTAACAATGTTGTCCTCTGGGGGGGGGGGGGAGCAACGTACACTCACCCACCCACTGCCTTTGGTCACAGCATGACTGGTGAGTCAGAGCGGTGCTCGCACAAAGTAGGCGTCACGTCAGCTGCCCACTTGATCTTTTCAGCGTACTTAATTAGCAGAGCAGTGTAATCCCTGAAGGGGAATTCCACTGATTTTGTTTGTGCGTGTGTGTGTGTGTGTCAAATACAGAGAGAAACATAAGCCAATTTAGAGGGAAAAAAAGGTAAAGATAGAACAAGAAAAAGATAGAGAGCTTCATTGCTAAATTCTTCAGCAACGAAAGGAGTGATTTTACATTTTAAAGGGAAATATTTTTCATTAATTTTTCAGTCACAGTTTACAAGAAGAAGAAGAAGCACTGCTGTGCAATGATCTAAAGAAATGATTTGACTCAGTGTTTTAGATTCGACTGCTAGGTGGCAGTGCAGCACGGGGTGCTGGGTGTGTGCATGCAGTCTCTTCAGTTGAGAGGACACTGCTCTCCCTGGCCAGTACAAACCAGATTAGGGGGATAATCCCGGTTTAACAGGCTTTATTATCTTTTATTTAGTAGTATCAGAGTAGCTGTCTCCACTGAGTTGCTGTCCTGCATGACACTGATGCACATTGTCCTTAATGGAAACTGGCTAAATTTGATTAGGAGCATCTTAAAGCTGCAGTGGGTAGAAATGGAGCAAATATGATTAAAAATTAATTTTGTAAAACGGTCAATAAATCGTGACAGTAGTACATGAGACAGGTAATCTAAAAAAAAAATCATGTGCCTCTGTGTCCTCCGGTGTCCTCCGGTGCTGCTAATGGCATTGGCAAGATTTCACAGACAGGAGGAAAACAACCAATCAGAGCTAATCTGGAGTCTGCATCCAACTTCCGTCTATGAGAGCCGGCTGTCAATCACTCGCCGATCAAACGGTCAAACTAGGCATCGCTGATCAAATATGAATCAATATTTTGTTACTGTAATGCCTATGTTTTGCCTCAAATGTTTTCAGAAACATCTTGTAGTGTACTGTTTAGCTGTAAATGAGAAAGTTTGTGACCCGGCAGCCATGTTGAGATCAGTTAAGGAAATACCAAGCTCCGCCCACCAGTCGGAGCACAGCCAATGGGAAAGCTCAATAGGAACGCTCTCTCTGAAATGACCTGTGATTGGCCAAAATCTCTTTTTTTAAAGCCTGAAAACAGAGCCATGAGGAGGTGCAAGAGTCTAGTTTTCTCTCAGAACACTTGAATTATAATATACTGAAAAGGTTTTTATGGAATTTTTGACCAATGATGGCAAAAAATGTCTGCCTACTCAAGCTTTAAGAGCTCACTGTTTTTGGGAACTTGCTTGAAACTGAAAGTGGCCCCTACCTATGGAAACACTTGCAATAAGTCCACGAGGTTTAGAGTAGCAGGGCCATATTTGTCCAAATGATTTAATTACTATAATCCAATTCTCTCTGGTACTCAAAGTCTTTGAGGAGGGAAGGAGATGGGATGCTTTCAGGGCGCTGATTGCAATGTAATTGAGAAGAAATTGATTTTCCTCACCTTGCATTACACTGTATTGATTGAACATAATTTTGTTGGGGGTTAATCAAAGTGGTCAGTGACTAGGGGTAATCTTGCACCATTGATCCTTATATTAAAAGGGACTGTATGTAACTTTTTACACGTGTTAATTGTTTTTTATTGCCAATGTGTAAACAGACTGCTTTTAAAATGAAAAACCGGGCCTTTGTTCCCGGGACAATCGAACAGTGTCAAATCCAACAACAGAGTCCAGAAACGCCAACAAACCACCAGAAGCCTGTGCTACGAAGCGAGTTCAACATACCCAGGGTATCTTCTCGTTATCTGGCTTTACTAACCCTGAGAAAGGACATCCCGCTAAGCGTTCCTACGACGATGGTCTATATGCGTTCACATGAAAGGGGTGGGGTTGGCAGCATGTGACCAATCACAAACACGGACAAGTCTACTGTCAGCAGAGTGGCACATTTTTACAAACTATAATATTAGACAAATACGAAGAAGGTAAACACATAATCCAGACTAAAAGTAACACAGTTGAAGCTACCGAGTGCAGGAAGGACAGCTGGCAAAGAAAAAAAATTGCAGACTTGTGAATTAACAGATTTATTAATTTAACGGAATACTCAAAAGTCAGATATTGTCGTCTAGATGGGGCAGTGAAATATAAATAGCTTTCAGAATAGAATGGATGAATAGATTACACTTCACCCTTTGGTTAAATTGTCGCATATACAGTATGACTATTTCAGCCTTTACCATATGATCTTAGCACTGATCGGTCAGTAGGTGGTGCTTTTACATGAGTTGATCTCTTATCTCGACCATGACCTGCTCCGGAGCAGGTTAGGTGTTCAGCATAAATTACCATGGCGATCTACCCCAGTAAGAAGTGAACCACCGTCGTAGGACTGAAAAACCTTGAAGGGTTAACCCTGAAGTTACCTCGCTAACCCCCAAATCCCACTTCGCAGTACAGGCCTCAGGGCACTGTTGATCCTTATATTAACACAGAACCTCCATCTGTAAGAGAAAACCTCCATCTGACTCAATAATGCTGCTAAAGCTTGAGCAGTCTGGCACATAAAATGATAGCGCTGAAGTCATCAGCTCACTCCGGATGACATTTTCGCTTGGCATGTGTCCGAGTGCATTTTTTTTTTTGCATGAGGCAAAACAGATTGAAGTGTCTCATCCTCCGTCTTCGCCAGCTCAAATATATACCTTAATTTCAAAGAGTGGTTGTTCCTCGGAGGCTTGACACAACATTGCATCATTTTTACAAGGCCTTGCAACCTGCTTGCTAATGCAAAATAAATTGCTGCCGTCCCTCACCACCAAATATGCATCCCACATTTTCTTGTCATCGCGTCCAATCTCCTTGACAAGTGGCTCAAATATGACCACCCAATTCACTACGGCGGGGGATAAATCTGCCCCCATCTCCATCTGTCTTCAAACGGGGGAGCTCCCTCCATCTTGACGCCGGCGTTCATGGTCAGTTATGGCTGTTTACGGTCACTAACCCGCTAGTACATGCTGTAGTCTGGCCTGTGGAGGACTTTATCGACAAGCACGCTCATAACTCAGGCTGTCGGTGCTTCGCGGTCCGTCATCTGTTACCACTTCATCCATCTCCTCTATGGAGACCCGCAGGTGACCTGCAGATAAATCGCGTGTGGGGGCCTTGCGAATGTCTCCAAGGACAAAATTAGATCGGTATGTACCTGTCAGCCTCATGAAATATGGAATGGTCCAATTCTTACTCGCACTGGGCTAAGCCAGGGGCTTACCTTACCCTAAAACCTCGAGGACATCTGTGCCAAACACACCAGTCAATAGAATACTGGCTTCCTTTAACGACTCTCCATATATACATCCTCCAATCAGCTGAGAGAAACTTGTCATTACTGTACATACAATAGCTGCAGTTGGACAACAAATGCTAATACCTGCATGTCAATTCACTCTGGAGTCGACTACCACAGCCATTTGAATATAGCAGCAGGCAACTGTGGACAGAAGAGCGCTGCTGGCGCACATCCCAGGTGTACATAGCCGCCGGCAGTCTCTGCTAGAGGCGAGAGTTGTTTGTTTACTTTAAACCGCTCCATACCGAGGCCTCCACCATTCACCGCAGTATGATTTGGCATGCCGGTGTGCATACCGTGATCAGCAAATAGCGCGGCGAGATGCACTCCGTTTGATGCCTGTCTCTTCACGTCTCCCTCCTCTCTGCTAAGAGCTGCAGAGCTCAGGAGGAGCAAGAGGAGGAGGAGGAGGAGGAGGCGAGCTTTGGCAGGTTGAAGCCGATACATCTGTGCATCCATCCACACGTCGGGGAAGTCATTACCATTGCAAACCTGCGAGACAGCCAGGCTTTGGGGAAGACAACCCACTTGCTATCCCACCGTTCTTCCGGAGGAGCATCAGTTGGGATTTGGTTGTAGGCCTGTGAACTCGAAAGCACCAGCTCAGCAGAGACCAGGGCTGGCTCTCATCCCGAGGACAGGAATTTAATGAGATGGGTTACCGTGCCCACGCATGACTGCCATTAGCACTGAGCCCAGAAAGTGTCACATAAACAGCGGGTTACAGAGTCCATTCTCTGATGAGGAAAGATGAGTATAGGATAGGTGCATACTTGGTGCACCTATGAACGTGGAATTAATGGAACACAAATACTTCTCTATACAGTACATATATAATAAAAATATACATATATATATATATATATATATATATTAGGGCTGTCAATCAATTAAAAAAGTTAATCACGATTAATCGCAAATTATATAATAATAAAACGGCGATTCTGGCCCTGTATTACTTGGTATCGGACCGAAACCAAATTTTGCGGTATGGTTATATAACCCACTTCCACTCGCCGCTAATTGGTTTGGGATGGCACTTAATATGGCAGACCCTCCACGCGGATGTGCAAACGGAGTGGAAGTGGGTAGGGGGTGGTTTGGAATTGGGCCAACGTATACATAGAGACATAGGGAGAGACAAATGGTGACATTATTATTCTTTGAAAAAGTGGGAATGTGGCTGAAGAGGGACAATGTGACAGATAATTGATGACTATGCTCTTTTATTTGGCTTTTTTCCTAAAACAAAAAGAATCAAACTTAAGCTCAACCAAATTTAATTGCCTTCTGTACCAGGGGTGAGCAATTCAAAGCAATGTTTTTCTAACCTTTTTGAAAATGCTTTCATAATAGAAATGCAGCGGGCAGACAGTCAGGGGGAATTGCTTTCCCTAGAAATGGTTTTGATTCCCTGAAATGTGTCCCCAACCTGGAATGAAGTGGCGAATTGATGTTCTTGACAAAAACAAGCCATTAATGGAGCTACTCACTCCTGAGACACTGACAGTCACAACAGAGGGCAATGAGTTATTATTCTCTTTTGGATGACGCTAACAGATGGATATAGAAGTGAGTGTGCGTTTACACTCAGAGCCCAACATAATGTGTGGCCAATAAGCATGAAAAAGTAGCTGAATGATGGCAGTTCCACAAGGATTGTGACCTGGAAACAAATTGTCTTTGTGACAGTAATAACAGGTTTTTTGTGATGATGGTAAAAAGCTAATGCCTTGATTTTTGTTTTTCAGAAGCCGATCCCCCTGGTACAAGAACTGAAATGCCTTTCCTTTGAGGCACGATGCCGGTCTCGTCTCCAGCCGTCATCGCTAGTTGCAGAGTAATCTCTCTGGTGGCTATTTTAGAATTTTCAAACATCATCCTCTTGCCACACGTTCATGAATAAGTCAGCAAAAATATTTCTTGGAAGGTAGGCTATACTGTATGTTCGAAACACTTCCATCACGGAATGTTTCTGTGGTTTCCTCTAGCTCCGCGGTGCCCCGTGTGATAACAACAGTGCCGGAGGTGTGATGCTGTTGATGCGATCGAGGGGAAATCTGTGAAAAGCCGGCGGGCTAGCTTTTCCTACCGCTTCGCTGAACAAGCCACGGCCCCGCGCTATGTCTAAATGCATGCAACAGGGAATTGCTCTTGCTGACATGTAAACTAGTTTTAGAGCCATTAAGAGAGATTTGACCTTAGGAAAACTAAATGTCACTGGGGAATGCTAAGTGCTCCTGGCACTGCAGAGGTCACCACGGGCGATATGGCAGAATGAAACTATCTCTACGGCTCAAAAGCACTTTACTGTGCATTGCTGAACTCACAAGGTACGACGCATTTTATGTCAGCTGGTCTTGGACTTCAAAATTTCTTCTGACCTTGACGTTGAGTTCCATCTTGTGAGTTCAAACTTCTGGGTTCTAAAAAATCCATACGACATGTTTACCACATGTTTAGGTCATCTGTACGGCTACATCCCCAAACTAACTAGCATTGTTTCTAAAACCAGAAAGTGAATCCCCTTTTTATTTCAAAGAGTTGGTGATTTTAGTTCGTATTTTTTGAAAGAAGTAGGCTACACTGCACATTATCTGGTAAGGTAGTCAACTGCTGGCCATGCATGCATCTCGGATTTGTTCAGCAATTCTGTTTTCGCCAGTTGAGAAATACGTCGACCAAGTACAGGTTTATAGGCAGGATTACGAATGGGACCATCATCCTACATAGCTTGCTAGCTACCAAGCTACATCCATGAAATTACAGAGAAAAGGCCATAACATTACGGTGACCAGATGTCCCGGTTTGTCCGGGATTGTCCCGGTTTCAAGCTAGGTGTCCCAAGTCCCAACAAATATCTGTAAAACACTCAAATGTCCCAGTTTTCTACCCTTTCTACCAAATTGTCGCGGTTTTCAACCAAAATAAAAAAAATAAATAAAAAAATTGTACTTTCTGAAAGTACAGGAACTTTTAGGGTGGGGTTGGTAAGGATGGCCATCACGGATTGTTCAAACACACACCCAGCGGATGTTGGCTACACTACACATTAGCTTTGCTAGTCAACCGCTAGCCTGGTTCAATCATGCATCTCTGATTTGTTCAGCAATTCAGAGGTCTGGTGTTTACTGATGACTGCTTCTCGTGTACTGCTTCATTCATCAAACAAGGATGTACTTTAGTATCGATTTAGGATCATTTTAGGAAGAGGGGAGAGCATTTCTCTTTGTTTGATAACATTAAAAGTAAAGTTTTTGATGCTTCCCGACTCATTTTAAAAAAGACAGAGAGGAAAAAGAGAGATATCGCGCAAGCGACCGGTAGAAGAGACAGACGCTTAATTTGTGATTAATCACAATTTACTATGGACATATATTATATTATATGATTAATCGCAGTTAAATATTTTAATCGACTGACAGCTCTACTATACACCTAAACTTTGAGTGCTTATACAATCAGAAAGCACTGCATGTCAATATGATCATCTTACAGGTTCCTCTGAAACAGCTCTAAAGGTTATCCTCTTTCACAGGATGTGGTACTTGAAGTCAGGAGTTACTTGATTGGAGGGTTCAAAAGTAGGTGAGATGGCAAAATGGGCACTGATGGCGCCGTGGAGGATCACTCAACTCCTCTCACCTGCACTTCACAGCAAGGTGGAGGAGGATGAATAGGGTGGACATGTTGTTATCCTGAGCATCAGGCCATTAGTGTGACTCTTTGGCTCCAGAAAAAAGCTGATGTTGCTGCAAACTTCCACTCAAAAAAACAGCAAAAAAAAAAAACATGTTCGTAATGCTAGTTAGCTTGGTAGAGATGACGAGTTGCATTATTTATCACCGATTGCTGTTGCTAAGTCATTCATGATATAAAAGAAGCTGCCCTGTTTCGAACTGTTGGGCAGCATCTTTTTTGGCACACGGTCTATGAATATTAATTTCCGAAGTACATTCAGGCAGTGAATATTTGCTTAAGAGGCAATGTTTGAAGTCATTCCAGAAACACAACAGGGAGCTGGAACACATGGCTCCTCAAACAAAGAGAAGAGTGGAGACTATAATATTTTGTCTACTTGGTAAGCTGTTCACATCTGTAGTTATTTCTTTATCCTGGTTGGATGAACTTGAAACGGATCTTAAGTCAACACAAATGCAACGGTTTATTCCACTGGGAGATGGGAGGAGGAAAAGTGGAGGAGCCGGATGCCCGCATTAACATTGCAAATGTCTCTGCGTGGTTTCGCTTATGATCTGTATGCGCCTCTCGCTCCGCATTCACAATGCATTCTTAAATAAATAAACAAAACGTGTAGGGCTTAAGCTGCCGGCAAGACGGTCATGAATATTTGATTCAATCACCTTTTAAAATGCAGATGGCCATGACCCTTTGACCTTGACTTTGTGTCGAGGAGCAAGGGAAGCAGTGATTTACTTTACCCCGATGTGCTGCTGGCTTATGATGCAATATGGTTTACTAAGTACAGTAGTTCACAAAAGGTACAAAGTGCTTACATAGCAAGGTCACGACGCATACAGATGCCTCTGTCTTCAGGAAGACTGAAGCAGAGCTCTGCTACAACAGAGGCAGCTCATCACACAATGCTTCAAATGACTTGGTAGCAACAACAAAGAAACTGGTTTGCTGCTCTTCTTTATAATGCCGTCCTGCTGCCACCAACGACTGCAGAGCACACAGTTCCTGTTGAAGTCTCCACCGGATCGATTCTTTCAATATTCATCAGAAACCATTTGAATTTTACCACAAGTGTGGCTCACCTGCCAAAGCACACCAGCACAGAGATGATCCCCAGCATATCCCACTGTTCATTATGCTACTTAAATACAGTAAGAATTGGAAAATTCATGCGCACTTGAGCTTTCAATTTTACATTTATTTTACATTATAAAACATTTCATGAAATTTTTACTCGAGCATTGCGCAAAACACAAGTCTTGGGATAATTTGGAGTTCCTAGACATTTCTACTCTCACAGTCACACATAGCAGATAGAGGAGAGATACATTTCTGGTATTGAGGGGAGCTTTCACATGTCTTAGTGGAGTAATAATAATAATAAACTTTATTTGTATAGCACCTTTCCAAACGTAGTTACAAAGTGCTTTACATAAGTTAAAATAGTGCAAACGATCAAGATAAAAACAATACAGAATAAAAACATAAAAACATAGGCCAAAATAAAATGTTGAACATAAGACTTGTGTACAAAAAGTCAACAATAATGAAATTTAAAACAAGGGATTGCTATAAAAAGGCCTTGCTGTAAAGGTAGGTTTTGAGGCGTGATTTAAAAGAAGAAACATTGTTGTTAAATTAAATGTGTTTGTATTTTAACAAATAGTTGCATTTTTATCCAACTATAAAGCAAGGAATCTCTGTATGTGTGTGTGTGTCCTTCGCATATCTCGAGAACTGTTCATCTGATCTAATTCACTCTCAGCGAGTGTATTACTGGGGACCCAAAGGAGTGCAGTGTCAAATGTGGTGCAATTTCAACATGCTGAATATTTAATATTAATAAACTTTGAAAAAACAAGCTATAGCGTTCAGGCAGCGGGGGCGGGGCTTTAGGGCTCTGCGTGAGTCGAGCATGTTGTCTGCATGTTGTTAAGCATTTTACTGCTTAATAAGAAGAGATAACACCAACCCAGCTGACTCGCCAGTAGTGAGCATTTGTTTCTCACTACATCCCCAAAATAATAACATAGCCATACCTGCCCTATTTCAAAGAGATGTTGATATGTCATAATAGCATATTGGAATTGATTTATAAATTATATATAGGGTATTAGAAGAAGGCCTGGATTGTTCCACATGAATACCTAATAGTCAATAAGGTTAAGGAAGTGTCCTTTAAAATGATTAATAAATATTACCCTGTCAATCAGTACATGCAGACATTAAGAAAGACAACGACCTTTGCAGATGTGTCATTGATCATATCCTTAAAGACATTATTATGGGAAAATGTCGTGTTTAGTTTCTTCAAAAACACCGAAACAATATTTTCTTATAATAGATTTGATGTTGTCTTTAATCTCTTTTATTCATAAATATAAATTTAACAATAAATACCTTATTTTCTTGAAGGATGTTGAGCAATATGTGAAACCACTTTCTAATTTGACTAAGAAAAAGGCTATTAAGAAACTCAATAGGCCTATATGTCAGTTTTAATATTTTTGTTTAGTCTGATATAACTCTAGCTCTTTTGTTATTGTTATACTGAATGTGAAATATGTTCTTTTTTTCCCTTTTCTTTAATAAAGAAAGAAAGTAGAGATAAGTAGGGAGAGTGACTTCATTCTCTGCTCAGGTAGACATTACTGCACTATATCTTTAAATAAACAATAAATAGTTGTTTGATGCTATATGAATGCTCTGGATATCATTTAGAGCACATTTAAACTAGATACATGCATAGTTAACAATGACACTGATGAACGACTTTTCAATTCCCAACACTGTATACTAGCATTGAGAAATTGTATGCACTGTGATTTTACAATGCATACTGCTCAGGCCTTGGGTTTCTCTTTGTTAACAATTTGGCGTTACTGCACAAACCACAACTTAATCAAACCACCACAAAACAACAACACAAATACTCATTCTTCTTCTCAAGCCTCCGCACGCAGCTCGGCACTGAGGCAGAGATGAAAAATACCAACCTGTGTAACCCCTATCCACCATCTCTATGCAGATGGCGAGAAAGAGAAGAAAAGAACACTATTACCTTCCCCTCATCTCCTCTTGTGTTTGCAGTATTCTTTTCATTGCTTATGCATGAAACCCAAATAAAAGGAACATTCCGGGTGTTTTTTTCTATGACAGTAGTTAGTACTATTATGGAACATGCTGAGCTGGAGCAAAACAACATTGAATAATTGATCACCACTAAAAGATGTAGGCATGGCTATGCATTATTCAAATTGATACTTATTACTGTCTCTACTTTCCTACGGTAAATAAAACAGGAGAGGGGGGACGAGAACAAAGCCGCTCGTGTTTCCATTTGTTGTTAAGCCATTTTAGTTCTGGAGGATGGGGCTTCGGTTTCCTTATTTTTCTGTTTTTTTTTCACCCTGTTGCTGTCCTCTTGCAATGACAGAGCCGGATTCAGTGTCCAATTCCTGCTGCTGAGAGCAAAATGGATGGGCTGTACCAGACATCTGCTACGATTTAAGAAATATGTCCAGGAAATGGGTCGGAAATGAGTACTACAGGAAATGACAAAGGTGTAAATAAACCAAGGACGTAAGGAGGAGAGTACACAGCCGCGGTACAGTGTATGTTGTTTAATTAAACTCCAGAACAGATGCTTTACCATGTCACATTGTTCCCCCATATGGCTCAAAGGCTGCTTTAACAAAAGGATTAAAGCTATGCAACTCTGTTGTCAGGAGGCTAAATGTCACTGTCAAAGCATTTCATTTCTATAGACAGGCTTTTATGTAATGATTAAACTAATCTGTCTTAAATTCCTCTCAGTTCTTTTGTACTCCCTCTACTATTAATTTTATTCCTATTTTCAGGAAAAAAACAATGTTGCACAGACAGAATTATTAGAATTTATCATAGCTCTGACCCATATTTTGTCTTTGAAATTAGAGGTCATTGATAAAAATGAATAGTGCATAAGAGCAAATCTTGAAAGCAAATTGAGGTGTTGGATTTTTGACAGGAGGGCAGGTCTCAGAGCAGCTCATGGGTTGTTTATGGTTGAATGGCTGCATCTATTACCTCGATCTATCCTCAATGCATTTTGGGAAACACGAAAATACTGGCAGAAACCGGGCCGCTACACGTCTGCAACATCGTCCGAGGCATGTGCACTTCTGTTAGGGCTGATATACAACGGGCATTAAAATTCGGCCGGTTCTGGCTGACTGAAAGTACAGAGGGAAAAGAGAGGTCAGCGGTTTGACTTTAGATTTGTCTCTGTCTTTTTTTCATCCTCAGATGTCATAACAGTGCGAGGGACGTAATTTGTTTTGCCAGCAACTTATTCAAGTCCCTCAAGATGTTTTTTTTGTCCCTGGAAGGAAGGCTGCAGATGAACAGCTGCGAAAAAGTGCCAAACACATGCCTCAAATGGTTGACATTTTAATCACCAGGACCCAGACACAAACGGATATATTTCCATCTAGCAATGCTTTAATGCTAGCAATAGCAGCTAATAACGCCTGATCACATAATCTTCTAGAAATTACCATATACCATTATTTTACAAGAGCAAGTATGTGGTAACATAATGCCACCTGGGTTACTGTTTTTTAAATCAACATAATAGGGAATTGTTAATTAATATATCAAGAACGTCGTAAAATACTCACTGCAACATAATTAATTTGTTTCCCCACAATATTTGGTCTTGCATTACAATAGCTAACTTAAGCATTAAACCTGCAGTATGCAGAATGTTTTTGGCATCATTGGGCAAAAGTTCCATAATAACCTTTCAGCATATTGTAATTCAAGTGTTCTGAGAGAAAACTAGACTTCTGCACCTCCTCATGGCTCTGTTTTCAGGCTTTAAAAAATCGAGCCTGTGACGGGAGACTTTGGCCAATCACAGGTCATTTCAGAGAGAGAGCGTTCCTATTGGCTGTTCATTCAACGGAGGCAGTTGTCAATCACTCATAAACTCCGATCAAACGGTCAAACTAGGCAGCGCTGATCAAATATGGATCTCAATATTCTGTTACTGTAATGCCTATTTCTCGCCTCAAATGTTTTCAGAAACATCTTGTAGTGTACTGTTTAGCTGGAAAATGAGAAAGTTTTCTCCGGCTGGTGCTTGGTTTTTCCTCAACTGATCTCAACATGGCTGCCGGGTCACAAACGTTCACGAGTAATTGACAGCTGCTCAGAGATGGCAGGGCTCCAGCTCGGCTCTGATTGGTTGTACTTACAGTTGTATTGATTGGTTGTATTTACGTACGTATTTAACTTAGTTTAAATACTTATTTTACTTAGTTTAGTATTCATTTAACTTAGTTCATGTACTTGTTTTACTTAGTTTAGTACTTATTTTACTTAGTTTAGTATTCATTTAACTTAGTTCATGTACTTGTTTTACTTAGTTTAGTACTTATTTTACTTAGTTTATTTACTTATTTTACTTAATTTAGTACTTATTTAACGTATTTTTTGTATGTCTTTTACTTTGTTTATGTAATTATTTATGTATGTATTTCAATCAGTATACGTACTTATTTTACTTTGTTTGCATACATATTTGACTTAGTCTATGTACTTATATTACTAAGTTTAGTACTGATTTTACTTAGTTTATGTATGTATTTCACTTAGTTTACATACTTATTTTAAGCCAAACCATGATGTTTTTTCCTAAACCTAACTAAGTGGTTTTGTTGCCTAAACCTAACTGCGGCTGTTACCGTAGTTTTGTTGCCTTAAAATATCCACGACACCGTTTCATGGTAACGACATTACATTAAATGATACACGAAAAGCCTTTCACAACGTTGAGCCCGTGGTGTATAAATGACACACAAAAAAGCATAAAATGCGTTATCATGACACGCGGAATGTCTTTAAAATGTCGTCCTATTTACATGCCTTCCCATGAGATCAGATTGACATGCATGTTCAGCCACAGTACCACCGATTGAATGAAATCAATCTTTTTGTGGATTAATGCATTAACACACAGTTGTCTATATTCCATAGAAGACGTAGTGTCTACAGATGTTGCACTTTACTAGAACTATTTACATGTTTGTGGGCTGTGTTGCCATTACGTGTATATAGCATATATGTTTAGTTTTCACATGGTCCTTAGAATGTCCTTAGATCACATTTCAGTCTTTTGCAATAGTCAGCTCAGCAACATTTTAAAGCTGCTTTTCACAGTTCGCTGCATCAAGTAACGTACAGCCCATATTGTGCTCCAGGTAACTGAAGAGGCTTCCCTACCATCAGTAATCCTTGAATCAATCCACTATGGGGATAGAGTGGGAGAGAGAAAGAGAGCAGGAAATGGAGGCAAAAAAACTTCATAGGATTAACATTCATTAGAGTTCTCAGCTCTTCAGTAGGCTACATACCAACTGCATTTTAAACAGATTCTTGCCAAAAGCCATAGTTGCCCCCGGTTGTAATATGGGATTTATTTTCAATATTCTCCCCAATAGTTTAGGATTAGTCCCAGAGAACCATGCTACTGCCTCTCTCCAATTATCGTCTCATTATACCCAGCTTCCATGACCTCTGCAGATGAACCAGATTAATCAGCTTCACTCAGGTCAGTGCTACCAGGTGCTTGCGCTTGTATTATAGTAATGCTGACCTTCCTTGGCTGAGGAAAACTCTGTGAGCTAAAAAATTCTGATGGTAGATGGCGGCCTCACTTAGTGCACAGTCACTGTGTGTCCTTTGAATTAACATTATGCCTGTCTAAAGGCTTTCATCATTGTTTGAGCCTTAGATTCCAAAAAATCTATCACATGCCCTTCAAGAGTAAAGTTAATTACTTCCTAAAACAATCTGTTCTGAAGTCAGAACTTTCTCACATAATTTATTCACACTGAATTTGCAAACTGGAGATGAGAGCATATTTTTTAACTGGATTGAAAACATATAACAGGTGTACTTATAATAGTTAGGGGCGTGTATCTATCCCTTTCAGACGAGCTTATGTACACATGGTCCGATATCTGGTACAAAACTGATACAAATACATTTGTAAAGATGAGATGCACTGTGATTCAAAGCAGATTACATATGAATAAATTCAACTCAGATTAGATAGGATCTTATATTTGTATATGTTAATAATTTAAAGTGTATTAGTTTTGAGTAACAACATTTAAAGGTCCCATATCGTGCTCATTTTCAGGCTCATACTTGTATTTTATGTTTCTACTAGAACATGTTTACATGCTATAATGTTAAAAAAAAAACTTTATTTTCCTCATACGGTCTGCCTGAATATACCTGTATTTACCCTCTGTCTAAAACGCTCCGTTTTAGTGCATTGCAACAGAATTGCGTTGAATGTTTATGTTTAAAAACGTGTAATGGTCCAAATATTGTATATTTGTGACATCACAAATGGACAAAAATCCTAACGGCTTGTTTCAAACGCACAATTTCTGAATAAGGGCTGTGTGTATTTCTCCATATATTGAGCGTTTTGATAGTTTAACAGTATTTATATAGCACTTAAACCTGTTTTATAATATAAAATAACTGAAAATCTCACTTTTTACAATATGGGACCTAACATTTAAAAAGAAAAATATGTGATACATTTTAATGTCATTCAAAACCGGTTTAGGGCCCTTTTGTGTGGAGTTTACATGTTCTCCCGGTGTTAGCGTGGGTTTACTCCGGGTTCTCCGGGTTCCCCCCACAGTCCAAAGACATGCAGGTTAGGTTAATTGTTGACTCTAAATTGGCTGTATGTGTTTTCTGTCTGTATGTGTCGGCCCTGTGATAGTCTGGTGACCTGTACAGGGTGTACACCGCCTTCACCCAATGTCAGCTGGGATCGGCTCCAGGCCCCCCCGCGACCCCGAATAGGATAAGCGGTTACAGATGATGGATGTTGCACTGCAATTTGAGTGTTTTTCTAATGTAAAGATATGCAGGCAGCAGAGACATTTCTTTCAGCTGGGGGGAACGTAACTAGCTAGCAATAGAAGGATCACAAACACGTATTAATGATATGAGTATAGAAACACAGAGATAAGGAGTTACCGGGAAAGACTGTTTTTTTGACAGCTTTAACGATTTTTGATTATTATCACATTTTCACCAGCCAACATTATACCTAGGGCTGGCAAAGTTAATGCGACAATAACGCAAATTTGTTTTAACCCCACTAATTTCTTTAATGCATTTACGCAACTTGCGAAGTTTAGGTTGTAGCGGTCTCAGTTTTAAAGCTAGAGTGAAAATACTGGTATCATATATAACTTAAAAAAACCTAAGGACTCCATTAGTACCAACCATGTCATACTAGCTTGTTGCTAAGGAGGCTAAATAAAAACGTTAAAAAACAAAATGCTCCAAAGTTACACTAAATTTTGGTGAGGAAAAACTGACATGGCCATTTTCAAAAGTGTCCCTTGACCTCTGACCACAAGATACCCTTTACAGACATGCCCACTTTATGATAATCACATGCAGTTTTGGGGCAAGTCATAGTCAAGTCAGCACACTGACAGCTGTTGAGTTTGCCAAATACAGTACCTGTGAGGGTTTCTGGACAATATTTGTCATTGTTTTGTGTTGTTAATTAATTTCTAGTAATAAATATACATTTGCATGCATTTGCATACAACAATCATATTTGCTCACACCCATGTTGATTAGAGTATTAAATGCTTGATAAATCTCCCTTTAAGGTACATTTTGAACAGAAAAAACAATGTGCGATTAATTTGCGATTAATCATTATTAACTATGGACAATCATGTGATTAATTGCGATTAAATATTTTAATCAATTGACAGCCCTACTATAAAGACTTACAGTAGCTATATTACCCATCACAGTCTTCACTGCTCTGAATCAGTACCAACATTTCCTGTCAGTGTTATATTTATTACAACTCTTCTGTGTTTGTGTCTTTCAAAAGTCCCCTGTGGAGGATCTCTTATGCCAATCAACCAGCGAGACAGACAACTTGAAACATGCTCGGTACTTTCATGAGGAGAAACGGCCGATGACCTTCACGCCTGGTGGGGAAAGTCAAGCTGACAAAGACCATCAAAGTGGAAAAGCACGGTTTGCCTGTGCGTACGTGGGCGTGTAGGGTTTTCTGGCCAGGTCTCGGCTAAAATCGGCCCCTGATTGTGTTTTACTATCGCTATGTGTCACTATCTCATTGTCAAAAAAAAATCAATTCTGGCCTGTCACTCAAGTGAAGAGCATGCCTGTTCCTTTGGTACGACGTAATGTCAACATTTGCCTTGCATTCTGTGCAGGGCACATGAAATTTTAATGGCAGAATCCAAACATCAATCTACAGGCTGGCAACAAAAATAAATGTGAAAAGTCTGCTTCCAGATTTTTCTTATCTATTGTAAGCGAAAATAGATATTTTGAGTCACCGCCTGCAGCTATATCCTGACTGAACAGAACCTTGCTGCTTTTATTTAGAAAGCTCTCATAAAGTGCACCTCTCCAACTGATTATTTCACCGTTGATTTACAGCCATTCACGAAATTCATAAATCATCTTGTTTTCGCAAAGTGCCCTTGCATTGTGTGTTTGGAGGGGTTGACAATTAATTTCTGAAGGCTGATTGTCGCATAAAGTCAGAATGTAGAAATGAACGATGACGGCTTCAAAATAAAGTAAAAGCCGTTTGACGGCGTAAATCATCTCACCTTATCGGTCTGTGTGGGATGATCAAGGAGGGCTTCATCAGTGTCATTAAAGGACAAATTTAATTACAGCAACAAAAGACTCATCTCTGAACCAGCCTTCATGTACGGCATCCAAAACATGAGTAAACTAACTTTGTAGAAAGAGGTTTGATGTGTGAAATTTAAGGACTGGCAGACAACCAAATTTGTGAAGGGATCTGTGCAGGGCCGATAACCAAGATCTATGTTATGAGTCATAATTTAGGTTATTAGGTATACGTTTATGTAATATCAGCCACATACGAAGCATGTCCTCCTCCTTTGAATATGGGGCTTTTGTCTAGTCGTGATGAAGAGTGTCTCAGGACTTGGTCTAAATATTGTTTCAGAGGCTGTTCCGCACTGCCAAGATAAGTGTCTGTGGGAAACACTAGTGCACATAAACACAATGGGAGTGTATTGCCGGGAGTGGGAGGACTGTGTCAGTAATGACATAAAACAGCCAAAACACTACCCGGTGCGGCCTGAGCGATAAAGCCTCTTCAAAATGCCAGATTGCTCACTGTGCCCACACTAATCCCCATCCTAATCACTCAATATTAACTGACAGAGAGAGCCAGACTGAGGGACTGTGTGTCTCTATAATCATGTGAAAAAGTGTTTAGTGTGCTTTGAGAATGTGTCAAGTTTCCCTTATTTTGTAGATGTAACTCGGTGTCCTCCAGCCAAGTGTTTTTTTTAGCACTCAGTTGAGTTTGTATTCTAGCAGTATGAAAAATCTCATTTGCAGGGGTACCTTCTGTTGGCTCACAGTATTGAGGCAGCATATGGTGCTAAACTGAATAGACCCTGTCAATGCAGTTATTTCTCCAAACTGTACGATTTTTTCACATCTACAGACACATTTTAATACAGGGAAATCACAAGGTGATAAAGTCGTTTATAAAAATAACTCAAAGAGAAGAGAATGTTTAAAGTATAATTAAATACTAGATCATATATCTGTAGTTTTAAAAATGTCTTTTTCATTTCTGTCTTTAAAACCTGACACTGGTTTTGCAGAAGCAAATACAGAAACGAGAAAACTGCTGCCATGAATGGGCAGAGATGGTTCAACACATTCTCATCACAACTTGCACAAGCTTTGTCACGCCCCTTGGCGTCCCCTTTATTTTCTGCATCAAAACCACTATTGTTACCCTCGGCGTCACTTTAGGATTAGGCAACAAAACCACTAAAGTTAGGTTTAGGAAAAAAATGCATTGTTGGGCTTAAAACTACTACGTTTGTACAGTGGAAATGACACTGAACGTTGTGAACGCAGGACACGGATGAACAGCTGATTGTAACGTGACACACGGTACACTAACAGCGGTCTTTTGGATGGAAGCCCTGTGTTTGTTGAAACCATCCACCTCCTAACTCACTCCCAACTCGTCAAATACTGCCATTTGTTAAGTGCCCCTTGGCATCGGAAACCAACACACAGAGGCACCCTTTAGCAACAGTATGTGACCAACCGGACTTTCAATTAACTCCAATGTAAACCCACCGGCAGCGTTATTCGATCGGCGCAAGTGATGTAGTATTAATAGCTTGAGAGTCCACTAATGGCGACCAGGAGGGGAGGTGGATGGGTCAAACAAACACAACACTTTCAACCAGGAGACCGCTGTCACGTCAGTCTTTGGTCACATGACTCATCGGTATCGTCAGTCCTGTGAGTTACGTGAGTCGCTAGTCAGTGAAGTCAACATCAACATCAACCACGACCGTTTCCTAATCCTACCTAAGTGGTTGTGTTGCCTAAACCTAACTTCCTGTGAAAACAGAAGTTTATTTTGAAAGGACAAGTATGTAACGAGTGTATATTGACACGCCGTCCCTGGTCCGTCCAAAAGTAACGCGAGAGGGGTACCCCGTGCGTCGATCTCCGATGCGCGACAAGCACTGACCAAGCGGTGGTATTTGATGAGTTGGAAGTGAGAATGTGTAGGCCCACCCGGTGTGTCTCTTTCGCTCATTAAACTACGTTATTACTTTCTTGGAGCATTTACTGTTGCTGCGGGTGGGTTTACATTCTAGTTAATGGAACGCCTGGTTTGTTTCATACCGCCACTAAAGGGGTGCCGTGTGTGGTGGTACCGAATGCCAACGGCCGTGACAAACCCTCGGTATTTGATGCCCTGGGAATGAGAACGGGCTTGATGGTTAGCTTAATAAGACATAGACATTAGATATATAAACAAGCTAAATCACTATCTTAAGCAAGGCAGGACTGATGTGAAAAAAGGAGACTGTCCTCTCTAGAAAAACAGCAGCATCAGTCGTACACAACATATGTTTATGTCCAAGTGTAAAAACCCTGTAGCGGCCGAGGTAATCATGTCTCTTGTCCATCCTGAGCAAAAAAGAAAATAGTGCAACGTTGTAATGGCCACAGAGGCGATGGAGGGAGGAAGCTGTGGTGGATGGATGAGTCAACAGAACCTTTAGCCCAGTGTCATTCACAGATTGTGAAATACAAACGTTTTGTCTCGGACCTCGGCGTAAGTTATCCATGCACAAGGCACACTTTATCGTGGTTGTGTCTAGAAGGTTACCCACAAGTTGTGAAATTCTTACAAGATGGTTAAGGTTAGGCACTGACCTCGAATGGATGAGGATAGCCATTGACCTCCAATTTTTAAGCTCAGGCATTGACCTTGAATGGCTAAGGTTTGTCACTGACCTTGAATGGTTAAGGTTAGCCTTTGACCTTGAATGGTTAGGCATTGACCTTGAATAGTTAAGGTTAGGCATTGATCTTGAACAGTTAAGGTTAGGATAGGTCATCGGGCAGTGAGTCTCGTGAGTATTTACGCAAAGTTTTGCAACTTGTGGGGTACCTTCTAGACACAACCCTTTTGAGTCCCCTTTTTTTAGTCTCTATTAGTCGCTCAGAGCTCCGGAAGTCAGGTGAAGTAGTATACAAAGCGTCAAAGTCCATGTAGGGAGGAAGACGGGGTGGATGGATGGGTCAAACTAACACAGGAGACCTCTGTTCGTCCTGTGTGAAACCAAAAGTCACGTCAGTACGTTCCATAACATACATAATTTACGCCACATGCGTAGGCTGCATAACTGAAGTAACGTCACAAACACAGTTATTTTAACCCAAACCGCAATCTTTTACTAAACCTAACCAAGTAGTTTTGTTGTTAAGTGATGCCAAGGGAGCCTGACCATGCGTCCGTATGTGACGAGTTGGGAATGAGAACGGGTTGGAACCTCAGTCTTGGGAGATGGCTGTTCGCTTCCCGATTCCAATTTTCGGTCAACATTTGTTTCTTTCTGAGGGTGGACTGTACAGACTTTTCAGTGTGTCTTATGTATTGTTTTCGAAGTTCTAGAACCCGTATATGATATTTCAAAGCAGAAGAGTGTCAAGCGTGTATCTTTACATCTCTGCTTCTTTTAACCATGACCACGATCTATCCTCAGCCTTAACCAAGTAGTTATTTTAAACCAAACCATGATCTTACCTAAGAAAATCATTTTGTCCTGCTGGTTGGGGCATCATATCAGAAAACCAACAGGTTCAATGACAAAATTTGTTGTTTACTCTTGCCTTCCAAACAACACATATATGCATTTTTAGCTTGACTATATAGGCTCTAAGAAATAGCAAATCCACCAGTATATTGTTATATTGTTTTCATTGGGTTTAATGAACGCTGCAGGGCTGCTTCAGGCTTTTGGTTGTTGTTTTTGTTTTTTTTCATTGAAAAGGACAAAAAGTAGTATATTTGGTTTCTATCTGCGAAGGTAATTTCAAGGTTGCGTGAGCCCAGGTGTTCATGGCATCGGCACCAAAGGAAAAAGGTCATTTAGAGATACACAAGGCTATGTTACAGTTATTTTTCATGTGTCAAGCATAAAGTCAGAAGACAATGGCATTGGTCATCAGTCACCACAGTGGAACGGACTGTGTGTTTGTGTGCAGCACAATGGGTAGCTGAAGGTGCTTGCTGCGTTAGAGTTCACATTCCAGTGGTGTCGCTCGCGTTAAAAATAGATGCTCTCCGAGATGCTCTTTTCGGTATAGTGAAACTGTTTTTGTCATCTGCAAAAAAAGCTGCAGACGTGTTGACATTTGAAACTCAACACAAAGACACATTATGATTCAGTGTTTATGCTTCCTTCCAGTCTTGCAACCTCAGGTCTCGGCTCAGTAAGCTGACTGACAGCACTGCACAATGAAGCAAGGCTTTCATTACGATGTTGCAGCTTCCTCATCCAAAAAGACTTCACCAACGCCACTTGTGTGTGTCCTTGATACTCAAACCCCAAAAATGAAATGCCATCAGTCATGTCTAAGTGTTGTGATTGCTCTGCCATTGTTGCTGTTTGGGCTTTAGTTTCAGAGCTGACACAAATATTGTGCAATAATTTTACACATCATAGCTGCAGATTAGTTACTGTGCATTAATTTTCATGGCGGTTTATGAATGATAATTACTTGGCGTATCAGGCTCGGAAAGGCATGCTAATGAGCAGAGTTCATTAGAGGCATTAGAAATACGTTACCCAATTATGGCATTCTGCTTGGCTATGCCAATGACACAGACACAGAATTTGGATGCACTACCCTGTTGCCTATTTTTCAAACTGGTCAGAATTAGGACCCAAATTACCTCTGTAAAAATAGATAATGGGTGTCTAATGAGCTCGGTGGAAAAAAACAACAGCAAGCGCCAAGAAAAACAAAAAAAAAACATATCAGATGTAACACCTTTCAAATCACTGGGGGAGGGGGTGATGAGCCAAATCTGCAGCAGCAGATTAAAGCGAGATAGATGGGAAGGGGGTTATCTTTCTTTTAACCCCTTAACACTCCAACCAACTGCCACAGGCCCAACCGCTATTCTGTCTTTCAGAGGTTGTTGCTTCCAAGTTTACCCTCTCATGCTAGGTTTGTCAGGAACAACGCTAAATTATGCTACGCTAAATTTTGGCGAGGAAAAACTGGCATGGCGATTTTCAAAGTGGTCCCTTGACCTCTGACCTCAAGATATATGACTGAAAATGGGTTTTATGGGTACCTACGAGTCTCCCCTTTACATACATGCCCACTTTATGATAATCCCATTCAGTTTTAGGCAAAAACCATGCCGTTTTTTGAATGCAGTATAAATGTACTATTTTTGCACATTATAAAAATGGTGTTTGAATATTTCTGCATACTGGGGTCCCTAAACAATCTTGGAACTGCATAAATTGGAAGTAAAGCGGAGACTCTTGTGGATCCAATGAGCCCAACTGTTTTCATGTGCGATGATGTTAGTCCCCATAGTAGCCATTTCATTGTGGTGAGACCATTTTTTGAATACAAAAACTACAGACCTAGAGCATTCAGAGGATGAATGGCTTTCCTAGCTAGATTGATAATAAGGGGGTTTCTGAGTAGTTTCCAGAACAGAAGTGCTCGCCATCTAATCGCCAAAAAATGCAATTCTTGCATGAATCTCCAAATGTCAAAAGTTTTTGATTCCAAATCACAGCGTGACTTTTTCTATGGTGTTCCTCAAGGTCTTGGTGTCTTAATGTGGTATTTCGGAGGGATTATTGATAATTTTTATCAATTTTCAAGTGGATAAAAATGTTAAAATTTAGCACCAAATCCATCTAACATGTGGTATCAACCCCAAAATTGCTGCACCAACAACTTATGAGACATCAAAACCACTATAGTAACCCTTGACTTCACTTTTAGTATAGGCAACAAAATCACTCTAGTTAGGTTTAGAATGAACGAACAGCTGATTGTAAGGTGAACGTGAAACTTAATGCAGGGGGCATGAAGAACGGTCTCCTGGATGAAAGCCTTGTGTTTGTGCTTTTCCTACTATGACAAGTCAAAATGTCTGCTGTGAAATAGTCCTATTTGGATTGCTTCATGAAGAAACATGTCGCCACATGCATATTTAGGCAAACAACATTTGTTTAAACATGGTTTAACAAATTACAATCCTAATTGCTTGTTAAAAGCTTGCTATCTTGTGTGTTGAAGTACATCTCAAGTGATTACTGCTTTACTGCAATGAAAACTCATTATAAATACAATTTAAAGTATACCCGAAAAAAAGGTCTGTCATTCTGAGTTGATTGCATATTTTAATCATTTTATGTAAGCTTTAGATTAAAGAAATAATAAAAAAATACATATGGGCTCTTTATGAGGTGTCTAGGTTGTGTTTTAATGTAAATTGTCAGCTAATGGTTTAAACATTATCACAAAACTGTGTATTTTAAGTCTTTAGTACAACTGCACAATGCTGATGAAAATATGTGGTGGATAGCTGCTTCCAAAGTGAAGAAATCATATTGTATGTATGCATTGCATACCATGAAATTCATCTTGTTTCACAGTAAAACAAGTGAAAAACAAAAATCGGTTATTTGCAGTGGATAAATTGTACCCAGCCCATAAAATCAGGGAATTAACAGTTAGATGCAGGAAGTAGCGTAGAATGAACAGTGAAACATAAACACAGAGAATAAGATGGATATGTTTGCCACTCTCTGAAATGATAATTCAACGTGAATATGGTGATACCACGGCTACTGAAAATTCTATTTGTGAAACCACAAACAAAAAATACAAATAGCTTTTCACTGAGATTCACCCAGACTGTGTGTTTTATATTTGCATGAATCTGGCCGTCCAAATCAACTAAGGAGTGGAGGGACCTTTATTGAAGTACTGTGATGCTCTAGGTAACATTATCTTCACTGGGAAAACAGTTTTAATAATATTGTGTGCTAGGATGCAACGGTTCTCTATTATTGTATGTCGATTGAGTTTATAATTTGAGAGCAACCAGTCAAATGTTTGCCAGCATTTTAAATCTCCTCACTCAGCTTTGTGAACCCCTTCCTGTTTTGTTAGACGTTGGAATTTGGAGGAAGTTCATGACATTTAAAGGTGCTAAATTCCAAATCCAGAGCATATCTATGAGTGAGGGATTGCCTCCACATGGGTCTCAACATGGTGATGCTTTAGCTGGTGGCACACAAACTGGGCCTCACATGCTAACGTGCATCCACGGCTGTACTGGCTGCATAAACAAAGCTCAGAGAAGCTCAAAGGGAGTGGCTTCATTCTCTGCTCAGGTAGACATTACTCCAGTATTGCGATTGGTCAACCGAACCAAACTTTTGGGACTCCGCTCCAGCTCCGCTCTAACTAGCTTTATTTGAGGGCGTGCCAAACTGGCCGTTACGAAAAATGTGGTGACATCATCATGTTACAGAAGAAAAGGTGGGACTTCAAGCAAGGCATTTCAGGCAGTTCAGGAGCAGTGTTTCTGTGGGGGAGAGGAACTCCTTTTGGTGTTGACTTTGGGCTTTGTAACTCTACAGACCTTTTACACGTACAACAACCTATATAACACATTAAAGGAAAGGGAAAAATCACTCATACTGTAGATTGATTGACAGTCAATATTTTTTTTAATGTTGTTGTTAAAGGGATGGTTTGGATTTTTTGAAGTGGGGTTGTATGAGCTACTTATCCATAGTCAGTGTATTACCTACAGTAGATGGCGGTCGGCACACCCCCAGTTTGGAAAAACAGACAGGAGTACTAGCACGGGAGCAAAGCAATGTACTGCTGTGGATGGGGGCAGCAGCAAAACTTTGGCGTTTTAAAGTGTTAGTTCAGATTCACCAAAGTCACACAATAACACAAACACAAATAACCGATCAAGGCAGCGGTTGGCCAGTAACATCCATGAGGTAAAATTGCTGTTTTTGTCAAAGGAGTCTGGTGGGTTTGAAGAGAGCATAGATAACAGCTTCAGTACACCATCGTAAAGGGCTGTCTGATGGCAAAGTAGTGGTGAAAATATTCTAAATATAGCGTACACTTATACTGATATTTACTTTTTTTAGGTGAGTTCTTCTTTTAGGTGTCTAAGATACATTTTACTGCCGGCCGCGTCCACAGCAGTACATTGTTTTGCTCCCGTCATCTACTGTATAGGTAATACACTGATACACGCTATATACGCTAATACACATAAGTGCCTCATACAACCCCACTTCAACAAATCGGAACTATCCTTTTGAGTAAATATTTTGGGAAATGAGCTCATTTGCTTTCTTGCCATGAGATAGATGAGAAGAAAAAATACCTCACTCATATCTGTCTGTTAGTTTGACCCAGGAATCGGCCTTTCACTTTTAGGTCCCACTTTTTTATTTGAGCTGACCTGCAAAATATATGGTGTATCGTTAAAAAAAAAAAAAAAAGAAGAGATTGGGCCTTTACAGTAACAGGTATTTCGCATGAACAGTTTTCAGATCCAGTAAAACAGGTGCAATTTGAGATTACATCATAAAACATCTAGAGGCACAGCAACATCATCTGGGGATTAGCTCAAATCAGACCTGCCAACAAACACTGACACAGATAATTTGTTGCAATATGAGGAGAAACAAAGCAGTTTGCCACATGTAGTCTGTGCACAGCGGCTCCTCTGGGCATGAAATCATATAGTTTAAGTCAATAAGTTTAAAATCCAGCAGGGATTTCCACCCGGAGCTGTTTACAAGGTTGCTCAGATGTAAGCTAAAGAAAGAAAAGAGCCGGCTATAATTGCCTGAGACCAAAACCTGACAGGGTATAGAGTGAGACTTTGATTGGATTGGTTTGACAAAAGCACCAACAATCATAGTTTCTTTTAACATTTATTTACCCGGTTGAAGTAGGAAACCGCTGTTCATGTCCCATGTGAAACCAACGACGTGTTGTTTTTCTTTATGTTCACAATGTTTCACTTTCACTTTACAAACGTGGTATCCCAAACCACAATCTTTTCCTAAAACTAACTAAGCGGTTTTTGGTTGAATTTACAACATGAACCACGTATTTACTGCGACCATAGTGGAGCGTCATAGTTTAACGCATTGGGCTACCCAATGCATTGGAAAGTGACGCCAAGGGGCCCTGCCCAAGCGACAGTATGTGCAGCCCTTGTTCCTAGTATTACGTTCCCATACAACAAAACTGCTTTGTGAATTATATTTTGAGGGAAATGTATTTTGACACAAATTACGTTTGTTTTTCACAAATGCGTTTGTAATGGTAGTTTGAGGAAATCTTAGTAGGGAGGAGGTCGGGGTGGTGGACGGGTCAAACAAACACTGGACTTTCATCCAGGGGACCGCTGTTTGTGTCCCTTGTGAAACTAAACTTCAACGTTCACTTATTTTAATTTACATCCGTGGCTTAATAGCGTAACAAACTTTTAAGAATTTCACGTTTTGTTCTTTATCCTTTTTGCATCTGCAATGGGTGAGGATTGGGTGGGAGGGGGCTTTGGGGGAAAAATACCAAAATATGGAGGGACAATCATTTATATCTGTGCTGTACACCTGATGTTACTCCCAATAAATTATTACGGAGAAAAAAAAAAAAAGTTTAAAACTGTGGCCGTAATTAGGGAAAAAGTATATTTCCCTCAAAATGTAAATGAGAATGCAGTTCTAACTCACACAGGCTTCGCCCTCTACTGGACTCTATGGGTAATACCCCCCTCCAATCACACTCACCCATTCGCCCACTGAATTTTGCATAAGCGTAGTGGGCCAATCAGGACGTGCCTACTTGAAAACGCGCCGAGCCACAGTATATAGGGCAGCGTCCGTTGCTGTCTGCATCCATTTTTTCTTCACCGTCTCTTTTTCAGGGTCTGTGCTCGCTGGAACAACACAGGACTGGTGAAAAGGGTGGGGTGTGTGTGTCAGTTGTGTTGCACCTAAACACCCCTCTGGGCCTAATAACACCTACATGTTCCAGTGCTCCTTAATGACCAGGGGAATGTGGTGTGCAGGGTGTTTACAGTTTGTTTTTGACCATTAGGCCACGGCTTTACCTAGATCAATTGTGTGCTATCTGAGGTTGCTGAGGCCCCCTTCTTCTCCGCTGCGGCGGTCTAGGTTCTAAAGAAGTTGGCGGGCTGTGTTGTCTAATCCTTAGCCCGTCTGGATCAGTGTGGTTAGGCTGATGTGGTGACGCATCAGGGCGTACATCCATCGGGCTCCACCCAATGTACCCATAGAGTCCAGTGGAGGGCAGAGCCTGTGTGAGTTAGAACGATGGTTACGATATTGTAACCCCAGTTCTATAAGCACAGGCGGAGCTGGCGCCACTCACTGAAGAGGGCATTGGATACCAGGTAGCGCTGGATGCCACCTTATATACTGTGGTGATGCACATATTCGGTAGGCTTGTCATGATTGGCCAGCTACACAAATGCGTGCGTGTGATTGGAGGAGGGTATTACCCATAGAGTCCAGTAGAGGGCTTTTTAAGTAGAGGCTTGTTTAGTTGTATGGGAACGTTATTTTGTAGGAGACAGGGTCGGTATATGACAAGTGGGGAATGAGAACGGGTTGAACTGAACCAACCCCTCCCTTCCACAGTGTGTGATAGGAATGAACTGAACTGAAGTTAAATGAAATGGTGAATCAGTCGGATTATGATGCTACAAGCTCCCCTGATGATTTCACTATAGGGATGAGCACTGATGAAGAGTGTTGGCTACTGTCCAGACTACATCCCAACACAGTCCATCGTGGACTGATGTGGAATGAATTATGGACTTCATGAGCCGACTGTGGCCTGTATGTTTTGTCAGATTTTCCAAACTGACCGCATCAGTGGAAATTAATCGTGTGATATCACAACACAAACTCACTCCATTAGTTTCTGGCTGTGCTATGAATGCTCCTTGGACGACTGATGAGCATTATAAACAGACCTGTCCTTCAACATTCAAATCTTAAACTTATATTCTAGTGCAGCAGCTATAAGTTGTTTCTGTAGGACTTCACTTCAGTGAATGTCAGACCTGAAACAGTCTCCTTCATTGAAAATGATATACAATCACGACACAGTGTCACGGCAGTTCATGAAATAGTCACAACATTTTATCTATATGATTTGTGTACACAAATTTCCCTTTTTTTTTGTCGTGATGCTCAGCACGACTTTCGACAACGTATTTGTCTTGCGTTTTCCTACGAATGTCCAGCAACACGTGACGCATGTGTCAATTTCCGCTTCAGTCTTTTCAAAATAAAACTACTTAGTTAGGTTAAGGAATAGATCGACTTGGTTAGAGGTAGGCAACACAACTACTTAGTTAGGTTTTGGAAAAGATCTAATTTTGGCTTAAAATAATACCGAAAGAGGCGTAACTTAAGTATGGAAGTTACGTGACAAAAACTACTTAGTTAGCTTTAGGAAAACATTGTGGTTTGGTTTAAAATAACTCTGGAAGTGGTGTAACTTAAGTACGGAAGTTACGTGACAAAAACTACTTAGTTAGCTGTAGGAAAAGATCACGGTTTGGGTTAAAATAACTCCGGAAGTGCTATAAGATAGGTACGGAAGTTATGTGACAAAAACGACTTAGTTAGGTTCAGGAAAATATCGCAGTTTGGCTTAAAATAACACCGGAAGTAGCGTAACTTAAGTACAGAAGTTACGTGACAAATAAACCAACATTGATTTGTGGTTTCACACAGGACACAAACAGCGGTGTCCTATAGGAGAAAGTTCTGTGTTTTTTGACCTACCCATCCACCCCGACCTCCTCCTTTTTCTTGATTCGCCCCTCTCTATACTTCCTGTTTCACAATTACATACAAATTGATTTTTTGCTGACCATCATTAAAAAAAATTGTAATTCTTGTCATGACAGCTCACAACTCACAGGTATTGATTCCCACATGAGAGGTGTGACTCAACTTTCCCCACCATACAAATTAAGTCTTCCCTCGCGTCACTCTGTGACAGAATCATCTCATTTAACCAGAGTTATTGCTCTCATTAGAGAGGACACTCACTTCCCCTGTTTATCTGCCCCACTGCTGACCGCAGGTTAATGAATAATAATAAATAATAACACACTAATGATTACGCTTGGAGGGGCTTTGCTTGACAGCTACTCAGTCAAAGAGGAACACAACACCCAAGGGCGGCGGAGGCGGAGGAACCGCAAAGGCATTATCCTCCTTTATCTTCAGGATCATCAAGGGTCCTTGAGCCAATTGGATTATTCTGGAGACGTTATACACAATTGATTGGCGCGCTGTTGAGCGAGTACAGCCCAGTGGATGTGTGTGTATGACAAGACTATTACCTTTCCCATTGCTGGGCAAGTGAGCAGTGTTTTTGAAGAATAACTTTCTTTCAAGGCTACACTGATTAACTGTGAAATGTAAAAGGTATCAGAAAAGGTGTGTGGACCTCACAAAGCCTGGCGCACTCGTTTTCTAGCAATTTTTCACCATTTTGTAAGTCCTTTGATAAAACATACCAAAGCAGATGTGATGGAAGGATGAAAAAATCGAAGAAAATAAATGTTTTCCCCAGAGTCTTTGACATGATGAAAAATGCATGGTACCACAACACTAACTCAAAATTCCCGACCCCCTGCCCACGGAGGGACCGTGAGTTCATTGAACACGTTGCAAATAAAATGAAAAAGGATGAGATGAATTGCAAAAAGGACGCGGACATCTGTCCTGGCAGTCAAAGCAACCACTGATTCAGCTTTTACTAAACAAGGGAGCTTCCCGACTACACACACACATCCACAGCTGTTGCCATTGATAGTGACAATTTATCGATGCAAGCGTCTGGCCCTCAGCCCAAATTAGCGCCTCGGTCTGTCTCTGGTGCGGCTAATTTTCCAAAACTTGCTACACCCACTGTTTCCAGCAGACATGGACATACAGTGAGGACAATTACCCAGCTCCAACAATGACTTACTGTAGCAAATAATACAGATACATCAGCCATCCAAAAGAGTCTGAAGGCAAATTAACCCCTTACCTTTCCGCCCTCTTTTTTAGAGGGGTAGGGGTGGTGGACAGGGGATGTTCGGGGATAGATACATAGTCAACAGTAGATGTCACATAGAAGTGGTGGACATCATCTGAAAGCTGGGAACCTGAAGATTAATTTGAGATGCAGCTCAGCACCGGGTGTCAAGTTGTTCTAGTCATTAATACAAAATAAAAATGAATAAATAAATCAATTGAAATAAGTTGTGAAAGTGTATAAGAGCATAGAACATTATAATAGAAGTATATGATGGCGATTTCCGTGCTCTATAATGTCTCAAAAGTTGTTGCAAAAATGTTGGGGTTGTTACCATTAGATACCAGATTTGGTGCTAAATTGAACCTTTTTTAACACTCAAGAATTGATCAAAATGATCAATAATCCCTCCAAAATACCACAATAAGACACCAAGACCTTGAGGAACACAATAGAAAAAGCCATGCTGTGATTTGTTTTCAAAAACTTTTGACATTTGGAGATTTCTGCAAGAATTGCATTTTTTGGCGATTGAATAGTGAGCACTTCTGTTCTGGAAACGGCTCAGAAACCCCCTTATTGTCAATCTACCTAGATTAGAGCCATCCATCCTCTGAATGCTCTAGGTCTCTAGTTGGTGGCTGTAAAGTTTCATGAGGCTATGATTATCCTAGAGGTTCCCACAGGTCATTTTATACATTGAGGTCAAGTTTAAAAAAATGGTCACTACAATGAACGCATAAATTTGTAGCAATATTTAGCAATCTTCCCGACAAACTAGCATGACATGGTTGGTACCAATGGATTCCTTAGGTTTTTGTAGTTTCATATGATACCAGTATCTTCACTCTACCAACAAATCTAATAACCTCTGAAAGACAGAATAGCGGCTGGGCCCAGTTTTAAGGGGTTAATATATCCTATGCAAGAGGAAGTACTCATTTAGTTAGGTTAGAGCTTATAATTTGAAGTAGATCAGAGACTCAAATATAAAATTCAATTGACTATTCACTAAATCCCTCCCCCAAACAGCTCGGCAACTGTAACTAGCTAAGGCAGGCTTGTCACGCTTTGTATTCCTCCACATGATGAGCATGGGGCTGGAGTTAAAGTAATATTTGGCATTTTAAAAAGTTTAGAGGGTGGTGGAGGTTTCTAGCCTTTCCAAAACCAAAAACATAAGAGCAAAAGTGTAAGAAGTGTTGTTATTCACTCCAACGCAGGGTTCTACAATGTTTTTTTCCTCTGACGGTATGTTCACACCAGACGCAAAGCAAACTGCGGCGCGATTACACACAGAGTCATTGCAAAGAGGCGAATAGACGCAAATTCACGCCGGGTGACGTAAAGGGTATAGATCGCTTGTACAGATCAATTATAAGATCGCTTCCTGAGCGGTTCACAATCAGCAGATGGATTTATTAGTAGTTTAGCTTTTGAATTCTTGCTAAAATCATATATCAAACAATCCTGTGGTTGGTCCATTGGCTTTTAACACCACAAACAAACCACACCAGAGTCCACTTTACAAGCCGTCTGGATCCGGTTATTTAGTCTGCACTAAGGTTCGATTGACAGCTTTCACACTAAACAAACTGTAGAAATAAAATCACCACGATTCA
>CAKAKR010036363.1:0-13215 GCA_916700685.1 Adelosebastes latens
GTCTCTCTTGCAAAGGAGATTCTTAATCTCAATGAGCACTACCTGGTTAAATAAAGGTTAAATTAAAAAAAAAAAAAATATCAAGAAGTGATTTCTTCTTCTCCTCCATCATCCATCTCCAGCCTCCATCTTCCAGATCCGACAACACACAGAGCAGTCTATGAATATAGTCCAGATGGGAGGCGAGTCTTCATTTGTAGAAACAGCAACATCAAATACTGTGCACTATTTGAAAGGTTTGAAAGGACCATGCATATGAAAAGTGGCTGCAGGCTGCACAGGGAGTCTGAGTCCAGGTCTGAGTCCAGGTCTGCAGGAGTCTGAATCCAGGTCTGAGTCCAGGTCTGCAGGGAGTCTGAGTCCAGGTCTGCAGGAGACTGTTTTCTACTTGCTCTTGGCTGGTTTCTCAGTCTTCTTTGGGAGCAGAACAGCCTGGATGTTGGGCAGCACTCCTCCCTGAGCGATGGTGACTCCTCCCAGCAGCTTGTTCAGCTCCTCATCGTTACGCACAGCCAGCTGCAGGTGCCTTGGGATGATCCTGGTCTTCTTGTTGTCTCTAGCAGCATTACCAGCCAGCTCCAGGATCTCAGCTGTCAGGTATTCCAGCACTGCAGCCAGATAAACAGGAGCTCCAGCTCCGACGCGCTCTGCGTAGTTCCCTTTACGCAGCAGCCGATGGACTCGACCTACTGGGAACTGGAGACCTGCTCTGGAGGAGCGGGATTTGGCCTTGGCTCTGGCTTTGCCTCCTGTTTTCCCTCTGCCAGACATTGTGGTTAAATATATGTAGTTATTGATCAGGCTGACACACTGTGAAACGGTGTGTGCAAGAGCTTTATGTAATGCTTTCTTCTGCTTCTTCTTTGAGGTTTATTGGCAAACAACGATTTGGTGCCACCAACTGGTATGGAGTGTGGATCATAAAAAAAAAATTTTTAAAAAGTCAAAATAATAATAATAAAAACAAAAAGAAAACAAACAACCTCATATAACATAATAATAATGATATAATAAATAATTATAAATAATAATAATAACTAAAAACATAAAAATAAAAGTAAAAATAATAATAATAATAATATAAAATACAAAATAGAAATTATAAATAAATAATATAATAATGATGATATAATAAATAATTATAAATAATAATAATAAATTTAAAAAAAACCTCATATAATATAATAATAATGATATAATAAATAATTATAAATAATAATAATAATAATAATAATAATAATAATAATAATAATAATAATAATAAATAAATAAAATAAAAATAAAAGTAAAAATAAAAATAATAATAATATCAAATAAAAAAATATAAATTATAAATAAATAATATAATAATAATGATATAATAAATAATTATAAATAATAATAAATTAAAAAAAACCCTCATATAATATAATAATAATGATATAATAAATAATTATAAATAATAATAATAATAATAATAATAATAATAATAAATAAATAAAATATAAATTATAAATAAATAATATAATAATAATGATATAATAAATAATTATAAATAATAATAATAAATAAAAAAAGAAAAAAGAAAACAAACAACCTCATATAATATAATAATAATAATGATATAATAAATAATTATAAATAATGATCATTATGATCATGTCATGCCCTTATTGTCCTCCCTTGGTCAGTAAAGAAGCAGAATGTGATTTATGATCACAGCGATATGTGAGGACAGGGGCATTAATTGATGGCTAATATTCAACAAAAGCAGAGCAGGATCTCTGTCATATCATGCAGATCTTGTTGCTGCTGTGGACAATGAGGAGGAGCAGCTTCAAAGCTAAGGTTGTTGTACCCTTAGGTGGTGGGAACAGAAACCAAACAGAGAGGATGTTGGATGGGGAATACAATCTTAATTTATTACATTAATACAGCTAATGTACACATAACTCAGGCACGTTCAAGTTCAATGTCTCTGTCGGAGAAACATGTTAGTGTTTCCCAGTTATGGGTCAAATGGAAATAATGTAACTTTATAATAGCTATTATTATAAATAATATATATATATTTATAAATTGATAGTTAAGTAAATTTAGTTAATAGTTATTTTACTGTTAAATTATGAAATGATAATTAATAATGTTTAGTAATTATTAGTAATACTATAATTGATTTTAAATTGTTGTTTAAACTATTTAAACATTATAACATTTTATATAGTATATATACATATACATATATACTATTTTATATAGTATATATGTATATATATATACATATACACATATATACATATATATATATATATATATTCGTTAATAATTACCAAATATATATATGTATATATGTTTGTTCGGTAATTATTAACGAATAATATAGTATATAAAATGTTATAATGTGTGCAACAATAACATGTTAATAGATAGTGTAGAAATGTAATAATATAATTTATAAACTAATTATTTCATATTACACAAACTAATGATAATAAAACAGAAGTCATAGCATTACTAATAATTAGTAAACATTAATTATCGTTTTATTGTTTGTTAACTGTAAAATAATAAGTTAAATTAACTATCAATTTACCATTTATAAATGATGGTTATTATCATAAAGTGTTACCAAAACTCATACATTGAGACAGCTGCTCCAGATGTGCATGAGCCAAACATGATTCATGAGAGAGGAATATCATGGAAATATACAGATGTTGTGCAAACATGATGTCCCCCTGAAGTAGATCCCAGATGTTGTCTGTGTCCAACAACCCACTCAGAGACACTTATGGCTGCTGAATGGTGGAAAAGGACAGACTAGGGACACCTACTTAATACTAAGCTGCGTGTAAGCTCATCTCCTCTCCATTGTTTGGACGAGGTCTCCGGGCTCCTGGAGGGGATCTGGGGGAGACTCGTGGTTCAGGTGACGGCTGTAGGTTTTGTTTGGCAGGGTGTGCCTTTCTCTCCACGTCTGACATGATGTGAAGGAGACCTAATTTCTTAACAAAGAGTGGTGGTAGCCCCCGGCAGATGTGGACAGAAAAACAGCACTTTAGTGGAGCAGAACACATAACATGACCTTTTTAGGTGCCCCTTACATAAATACGGCTGAAACAATTCATCAGATATTCATATTTTGGTTATGTAATGTCCTCAGCGTAGGTTGCTTTATAGGTTCTTGCAGATATTTTAGGGGTTTTGACGTTCTAATTGTATATTCCTGTAAGATATTTTAGTAAAAAATCTATTTTATTATGTCTGTGTCAACTGAGTTTTAAAAAAAAAATACAAATAACCATATTTTCTTGTCAATATAAAGCAATAATCAGCCCAAAAGAAAGTAGAATCCATCTAAAGAGGGTATATTATGACACTTGCCTTACAGAAATGATGGCAGTTGAGGTAATTTCTGAAATGACAAGTTTAATTTATAGACATAATGTTCCACCAGAGCGAAGACACTCCATATAGGTTCACCTATTGTTCCATGTGTGTCAGATGATCCTGTTGTTGGATCTAACCTGCTTGTGTTGCTCTCCTACCTTTCCCTTTTCTTCTCGGTGGCTTCCTGTGGACTCTTTCAGATGGAAAGGAGGCCAGTATAAATGGCTCCAAGGCGTGAAGGTAAGAGCAGACACAGACGAGACACACTGAGGGAACGAGGTGGAACAACACTCTGATGACATCCACACAAAGTAAGAAATCACTGAATTTAATTAGACTTTGATATAGTATACAGGTCTACTGCTGCCTGTTATGATCAGTAAAGTTTAGTTTTTTATTCCTTAATTTCCTTAAATGTCTCATCTTACTGGAAGGCTTCACAAAGAACCTAAAATAACATTTTGATTCCTTCTAATGATGCTACAAACAGATTACAAATCATCAGAAGTCTACACATGAATGTGTCTTTATCTTTTACAATTAGACGCTCCAAGCTCGTCATTTTAAATCACTTGTAAGACAAATATAACTGCATGCTGCTAATGATTAACATCATGTTTATTTCATCATATCAGTATTCTCTGTTTGAGGACTTGATGTAGGATTTGAAATATATGATTAAGTGTCCACAGTTTGTTTTTAAAAGGTGTTTTCTGATGCATTACATTGGATTGGCTTTACTCATGTCTGTAATAGTGTTTCCACATGTCTGCAGTGGTAGAAAGTAACCAAGTACTGAAGTACGTTAAATGCAGTGTTAGATACTTGCACATTTCCACCTTATACTTCTACTCCACTTCAGAGGGAAAAATTGCACGTGTTTCTCCAGCTGCACTTACGGCCTACTTTTCAGATTATGATAAAAAAAAACTAAAAAACTAAAAAAAACACACATATAATAAGGTGGTCCAAAGTCCAAACTTCTCACATGATCTCATTTCAAATTCTTTTTGAAAGCTGATTAAGTTCTTTGAAATCTGGGATTACAGAGTTGAATTTGTCAAAATAATTCTTCCTTATTTATTTCTTATCAACAATAAAATAATGTCATATATAACAATATATCAGTCACTGCAGAACAAGTACATTTTTATACTATATCAGTATAAGTACATTTTGTTGATAATAAAAAATATTCTCTGATTTTCAATGCAGGACCTTCACTTGTAATGGAGTAGTTTTACATTATTGTAACGATAACAGTAATGGAGTTGGTCTGTTTTTGTGCATTTTGCCTTTTCGAGCTCTTCACCAGAGGAGAACTTCTGATTTCTGTCATGTGTTTTTTTGTCCAGCAGTTTGAGGACAATGTGGTTTGCCCTTCTTGTGTATCAACTTGCTAGACTCTTTCTCGCCCAAGCTCAACATGCCTGCTTGGGACACTCCACATTCAGAAGACCCGGTCAGTGACACTAACCACGCCCACTCTCTCATCCTTTTCATCCATCATCCATCCCACCTGCTGCTCTGACTTCCCCTGCTGCCCCCCCTCTCTCTTCCTCCTTTCACACCTCTCTTTCCTCTGCAACCTCGTGCGTCAGCACTGACTATCTGAGGAGTGTGTCTTTATCTCTGGTATGAGGTGTGTTACAGCTAGGGGGGAGTTTGAAATTGGAGCTGCTGGCATTATATATCACTCGTGCATTCCTTGTAGAAAACATGCTGCATGTTTTATTGCTGCTTTGCACTGAAAATGTTTTAACCGAAGTTAGATGAGACAGCCTTAAAAATGTATTTTGAGAAGTTTGATATTATGAAAATTAGCTGAGGAGAGAGAGAGAGGAAGAGGGGAACAAAACTGTAACAACTCATCTGTCAATATACAGCCGACTGTTTTAGCATGTATGTCTGAAGTTAGCATGAATGCAATGCATCAACATTTTACTTTTTTACCTGAAAACATTTTTTTGGTCGTAGAATCCATAACGTCACTTCTCCTGTGAGCTCAAAAAGCAAATGGGAGAGTACGATATTGATGACATCACCACAGCTCCTTTCTGATTGGTCAGACTGACAGTGTTATATCTAACCCAGTGTTACGACGCTCCCCGGTCTCCCCTACATAGTTTTTTTTAGGAAATTGTTGCATATTATATAAATATATTAAAGGTGTACTCCAGTGATAAAGTATTGCACTTATATAAAGCTAGGGGACTTCAACTGGTCCAAATCAAAGCAGCAGAGGCTCGCCGAGATATCCCGACTTTATGTCTCTAGTATGGGTCAAACGCCAAAAACACTGCATTCTACATTTCCCATAATGCAACTTCATACCGTCTATGGTATGTCTTTAGATTACAGCCTGTTGATTAATGTGTTATTATTTAGTATGGGTATCAATGAAACACTTACTGTAAGTACAGAGGACGAGGACAGGAAGTTATGGAATAAGGGGGTAACAACTTTACACTGTAATACGTTGGAGTACCAAGTTATCGGAAGTCAGGAGCGTTTGTTGAATCTGACGTGGCACGCTCGTATTAGCCTACGGTACAAAAAAAAGTAAGAAAAAATTAAGACAAGAATACGAAAATGTTTTTGCATGAGGCCCGATATTCCTAAACTGTTTACATGGCTAAAGAAAATTAATATTTCACTAATATTGCCGTTTACATGCAGCCGTGCATACTCACCAGGACCTACTACGTCCTATACAGCTACACCCTTTAAATAACTTTAATTTAAGTTTCTTTCATATTGTTTAGGTTTTCTTAGGTTTTTTCTTTTGCATATCTCTACCTGCAGCCTTCTAAACTGTTAGCTAGTTGATTTGTGCACAACGCACAGAGCTGCAGGCGTAAACAAGCAAGATGCCCAATTCAGATGCGTATTCTGAATGTGCTGTATCACATGTTCAAAGAATGCTCCTAAAAAATAACCTCTGCATATCCAAATATGCAATATCAGTAACTGCTACATTTGGAATAAGGTCTAATTCAGTACATTCAAATGGATTATGCTGTTAAGACCCATATCAGATGCAGAATATTGTCATATTCGGAATAATAGTGGAATATTAGTAGGCAGGTAAATGTAATCATCGTCAACGGGAAATGACTCCACACCTTCAGTTTGTAACGAAGGCTTTCTGTTAAAAATATAGTCTCAAACCCAATCCAAGAGTTTTCTAAGATTTTAGCTGGACATCATGAGACTGTTTTCACAGGCTGAGTAGTAGGCTAGTCCTCATGACAAATAAACCTTGTAAAATGGGTGGAGTGTCCGTTAAGAAGTCTTTTCTAGAGTAGTGTGCCCCTCAAAATCCTTAAAGTTCTGGTCTCATCCTCCTCAGTTAACTCAGACATCAAGGTCCTCTGTGGATCTCAGACCGTGGACCTCCAGATCCTCCTGTGTCCCGTCTATTTTAACGGATACAACGAGTCCCTGCTGTCCCTCAACTCAGAGCACTCCAAACCGCAATGTAAAGGGACTGCTGACTGGACGGCGGACCCGCCTGTTGTCAAATTCAACTTCTCCATCACAGAGGAGGGGATCACCACCTGCTCCAACCAGCTGACCGTAGGTCATCTACTGTAAAACACACCCAGCAGATAAACACTCACACAACAGATTCTTACTCAACAAACTCTTTTTCCTCAAAGGTCTCTGAGGAGGTGGGAACCGGAACGTTTGCAGACTTCTCAAGCGTCCATTACATCGGCGTCTCAGGCATGATCTGCTCTAGGGACCCCAGCTCAGGAGCCATCACCTATCACCAAGAGGTGATGTACAGGTTCTCCTGCCGCTACCCGCTGCAGTATCTGGTCAACAACACTCAGATGAGCGTGTGAGTGGCATCTGATGTTTAAAAGTGCACACAGGAGTAGATTTTGTTGTAGTTTTGCTGATCAAAGATTAATTACGATTTGGTGCAGTGAGTTATGTATGTGGTGGACATAGATGTGTTTCCCGTTTGGAATAAACAGAAGAAGAACTGGCTGGTTAAAGTGGCAGTAGGCGGTATATTTTTGGCATCATTGTGCAAAAACTCCATAATAACCTTTCTGCATATTGTAATTCAAGTGTTCTGAGAGACTTCTGCACCTCCTCATGGCTCTGTTTTCAGGTTTTAGAAAAATAAATAACCTTGATGCACTGGACAATTCGCCAATCGCTGATGACAGTTAAAATAGTAAATTCCTCACTTGCATACCTTGGGAACTAAATAAATTAAAGGTCCCATATTGTAAAAAGTGAGATTTTCAGGTCTTTTACATTATAAAGCAGGTTTAAGTGCTATATAAATACTGTTAAACTATCAAAACGCTCAATATACGGAGAACTACACACAGCCCGTATTCAGAAATTGTGTGTTTGAAACAAGCCGTTAGGATTTCTAACAATTTGTGATGTCACAAATACACAATATTTATATGATTACACCGTTTTAAACGTAAACATTCTAAGTGTGTCCCAGTTTATTTCCTGTTGCAGTGTATGTAAATAACATCAGCTGACAGGAAGTACACATGGACCCAAACTGTTGCCTAGCAACGCAATTCTGTTAAAATGCACTAAAACGGAGCATTTCAGAGAGAGTGTAAATACAGGTATATTTAGGCAGAGAGTATGAGGAAAATAAAGTTTTTTATGAACATTACAGCATGTAAATATGTTCTAGTAGAAACACACAATACAAGTATGAACCTGAAAATGAGCACGATATGGGACCTTTAAACTAATCACAGTAGCCACATGATGAGGGATATCATAGATCATAGATTGTGTGTGAAATTAAATCAATAGAAATGGGCAGCATCGAGGGGAAATGTATTCAGCTGGTTAAGTGTGAAGTCACGTTTCTGATTTCTTGTATTAAAACGTGTTTGTGTGAAGAGAAGTTGACTGTAGATGAATGACGCTCAGCTCGGTTTGACTATATATCTAAGAAAGTATATCAGGTTACCATACGTGGCTTTGCCTCGTGGAGCAGTCAGTGTTCCTCACAGGTGTGTCTAGTTTCAGAAGGGCTTGAATCTCAACTTGGCGTGTCCCTCATGTATCAGATGGAAGATGACCTGGATTTGATGACTTGATGACGGGTTTTCCCCGTAACGATTTCCAGCTGCTGACAGAACTTTTTTTGTTTTGTTTTGTCCAACAGGTCTGGGGTCAACCTGGCAGTCAAAGACAATAACGGGAGTTTCATCAGCACACTGAGCATGCGACTCTACTCGGTAAGACATCATCCTCCCTTTCAGATGTCTTCCAAGATATTCATTTAAATCAACATTTACTCTGTCAGACTTAACAACACCAACATTTACAAGAAATGCTGAAGTGTTGCTCCTCTGACTCAGAGGACGGTGGAACTGTGTTTAGTTTAGTTGACATTATGAGAAGGAGGACAAATAGATTTCCTTCCATCATCTTCCTTGATGTAAAGATAGAAAAATGTCATTGTTAATGCTGTTAGTAACACCTGGCTCTGCTTACTGTATGTGTGCCTATTCTGATAAGTCAAAATATCTGCTGAGATGAAGGCCGATGGAGCTTTAATCCTTTACCAAATGCTTATATCTCTGTCCAAATGGCTGATGCTGGAACTCAAAGCACTCTGTCAAATTGACCAACTCATATCAATCTAACCAACATCCTTCCATCTCTTCTGTTATTGGGCCTAAAGGACACAGACTATGCCTCCATAATGCGGATCCCTCCAGGAGGCCTGGAGCTAAAGACCAGGATCTTTGTAGAAGTGAAGGCCTCCAACCTCACTAGCAGGTACTTCACAACAAGTTTTAGCAACTGAAGTATACTGATTGACTATTTTTATTCTTCAACATTACACGTATTTGCTCAATAAAGAACAAAATTAATCTAATCTAATCTAAAAATATGATGAGCTTTATCGATCTGCGCTGATACGAAAACTCCTCCTTTGCAGGTTCAACGTGTTCCTGGACCGATGCTACGCCACAAACTCGCCTTTCCCCGTCAACACCACGTTTTACGATCTCTTTGTTGGGTGAGTTAACCGCCTACGGAGATGAAAAGTGAAACAACTTGACTTTAGGTTTAGAGAAAAATACGAAGCTTTTTGACAGAGAGATAATGTTTTATATGAATTAATCTTTCTCAGGTGTTGATTGTTTACAATGTTTTCATCCAAAATACAATATAATAGGTCTACTATAGATATTCCAGGTGGATGCTCCATCCAGATAAATCTACACTTTTGGTCCTCTTCATAGTGCTCTCATAATATATGTACATGCAAACGTAAAGTTTCCCAAAGTGAATTAGATTATACATTTAAAACCCTTTAAGTGCGCTTTCACAAGCCAACATTTCATGCATTTTAACCAAACTCTGGTGTGGTTCAACCCATTGGTGCGGTTTGTTTGGGCGGTTGTGAACGCAGTAATCGTACTCTGGTGCGGACCAAAACAACCGGTTCAAGACCGCTTGTGAGAGGTGGTCTTGGGTCGTTTCCAAGTGAACCAAAACGCGGGAAGCCTGTGCGGGCATTTGTCGAGATGGACACAGGTAGACGACAGGTTGACATGAGCGGGAGAGGACTGACCTGGACTTCTGCAGAAGTCTGAAGAGAACATACAGAATACGTTAAATAAAGTCCACAAAAATAGATCTTACAACAATATTTCATAAGTCCGCGATTCCCTGAAGTGGCAGCTCATTCGTACACGTCTCTCACCAAATATTCTTTTTAAATTTGGTCCACTTTAATTAGTGCGCTGTGAAATCGAACCAGACTAAATAGAAAATGAACCAAAAGTAAAAATTTCACTCTGATTCGGACTAGCCGAAAAGGACTACGGCTTGTGAAAGCGTCCTAAAAGGAGGAGGGTAACATTATCAATCTGTTTTAGTGATACAAGCACCTGTGAACCGGGCCGCTGCTAAACCAAAAGATATCTTTTGTTAGACTGAAATCTGGTATAAAGTTCTGGAGAACAGGACAAAATAAATCACCATCTGTCCTCTTCAAGGTGTGACAAGGATGGCCAGACGGTAATGGGAGTCAACGGAGAGCAGCAGGAAGCCCGCTTCTCTTTTGAGGCTTTCCGCTTTGTCCAAAGCACGGAGGAAACTCTGTCCACCTACTACGTGCACTGTGCCACCAGGCTCTGTGTGAACTCCTTCTGCCCCGAGCTCACTCAGGTCAGCTTCTGCCTTCAGACATCACAAATGCAAAGCCAGACAAGAAATTTGACATTGGACATCTCTGCAAAACCCTGCTTTAAACATCCAATGACAACTTTTTTATTTAAAATTCCTGCTTTTTTACAATATCTACACATGGAAACTACGGTATGGTTAAAGTTAGGGAAAGATTGTGATTATGGTTTTGACGGGATACAAACTCCAGGTTCTCCTGCATGAAATCAGACGGTGCAACCTCCATATCTTTACTTTCTGCCTGCACACATAGGGCACACTACTTCCTTTTGCATTGGATGTAAATCGTGAGGTGCAGATTTGTCCAATATGGACATAATTACTTAGGGTACTGGGCTGCATAAGTTATATCTAAATATAAAGTTTTAATGTGCAGTATTTGGTGTATTTTCATGGAAAGCTGTCATGGCAATAAGAAGTGTTCTTTATGTTTACTGACACATCTCAAATACTGTCCCATAACCAAAATAACAATCGCCCAAATCACCTACAGAACTGCACCGCCGGCCCCAACTCGAGAAAGCGCCGCAGCGCCAACGATAACCATGACACCACGGTGAGCGACCAGGCCACCGTCAGCTCAGGCCCCATCACTACCCGCGCAGATAACGGTGAGAAACATGAACGGTCTTCACAGGTTTTACACATCAAAATTCAGTGATACTCAAGTAACAAAGGCATAGTTCACCTGTCACATATTCGTTTGCATGAATTGATTGGAGGTTTCTTTTGGTCATGAATGAACTGAGGGTTTCTCTTGTCCTCTCACAGGGTATCTGATGGCATCTGGAGGTATGCATACACTGCCAACATGAATTCATTCTGTGCATTCCTGTATGTTTATCAAACAAAACAGATGACATTGGACAACAGCGTCATTTGGTTTCCCTGATCATATAGACAAGTTATTAAGGCCCCCAGGAAATAATAGGTGTTGTGTATAGAGGTGGATTTGTTGAAAGTGAAGGGTCAGAGAAAGAATCCTCACCTGGTAAAGACATAAGACACAAGTATATGCACTGTGAACAAGTATAAAGAGCAGTGAATGCCATGTAGGAGGCAGGGAGGTCGGGGTGGATGGTTGGGTCATCACCACCACACCAGACTTTCGCCCAGGAGATCGGTGTTTGTGTCCTGTGTGAAGCCAGAAATCAACATTGATTTATTTGTCAGGTAACTTCAGAATTTAAGTTACGCCACTTCTGGTAAATCACTTCTGGTGTGGCGGCGTAACGTAACCACAATCTTTCCCAAACCTAAACTATGTGGTTTTGTTGCCTAAACCTAACCAAGTTGTTTCCTGTGAAGACAGAAGTTTATTTTGAAAAGATTGGAGCAGGACATTCGTCGGAAAACGCACGAAAAATGAGAAATAATTCGCAAGATATACGAACAGTTGTATGAAAACACAAATGGCCAATCACTGTGGTTAATGGGTGCGAATGTCGGATTGTTGGTCTCGGAAAGAAAGAGATGCTTTCTTATTGGTGCCTTAAAGGTGAGAACAGAGGAGCGCAGACTTCTGGGTGCCAACCAAAATTTGGATAAGCTGCCAAAAATTAATGGATGGAAGAATCTTTAACTTATCAGTCACCTTGTCTGTATAGTACATGTATGTATGATCAGGGAAACCAATTGGTTTGACAGTTAGATACATTCATATGTTTCCATCATGCTCATCAGTACAGAAATTGCTCATTGCTACGGTCTAATAATCCTCGGTGTCTCTTTCCTTCCCAGGTGCTCAGCAGACTCATTTGAACGGCAGCCTGCTGGCCGTTTCAGTCGTAGCAGGCATGGTTGGAGTCATCTGCCTTTCTCTGGTGGCTTTTATCGTTTACAAGAAGCACAACTCCAACACCAGTTCCACTAAGACCATCCTGTACTCACAGGAGTGACGGTGGATTTTGTCCTGTTTCATTCATTCATACAGTATGGTTTCCAATACCATGTGAGCATTGTGATAAATGAGAGAAATCTCTGACTTTATTTTTGATAATTGTGGTGTTATCAAACACTATACAGGTCCACTGAAATAAGCATAAGAGAGGGAGAATACCATGAAGATTGCATCTTCTAATCTTTTCAATTCGACCTTGGTGCTTTCATTCAGCGTGGAAGAAGAACATAAGTGAACAGGACATATGAGAAGAGTCTCGTATGCTTCAGTGAGAACGAGTTAATCCTCTATACTGTCGACAAATCAGACAGGAACAACAGCACTGTGCACAAAGTCATAAATACATTAAAGCCTTGCACACTGCTTCAGGCTTTTGTATTCATTTTATACTTTTATTTTATATTAGGCAATGTCATTGAGAGCAGTAATTATTTAAGCCGAGTGATGTGTAGTGTAGCCCACATTCAGGTTTTTTTTTTTAATATTCTTTTTATTCCTTTTTTTCAGACACGATATAATAATACATAATAATGCAAAATTTGCATAATAATACAAAAATTATATCTTATATTTAACATTTAATAAGTACATACATATATACACACACATACACATCGCATCCTACTCCCACACAGAGACAGGTCCAGCCTTCCTCGCACCCCTAGAGGTAAAGTTACAGAAAAAATAAAAATAATTTTAAAAATAATTGAATTAATTAGTTAAAATAAAAGGTAATAAAAAGT
>CAKAKR010036364.1:0-10692 GCA_916700685.1 Adelosebastes latens
ATTCTTGGTTTTTGGCCGTCACCATCTTGGTTTTTGGCCGTCTTGGTTTTTGGCCATCACCATCTACCTTGGTATTTGGCCGTCTTGGTTTTTGGCCGTCACCATCTTGGTTTTTGGCTGTCACCATCTTGGTTTTTGGCCGTCTTGGTTTTTGGCCGTCACCATCTTGGTTTTTGGCCGTCTTGGTTTTTGGCCGTCACTATCTATCTTGGTTTTTGGCTGTCACCATCTTGGTTTTTGTCCGTCGCCATCTTGGTTTTTGTCCGTCGCCATCTTGGTTTTCGGCCGTCACCATCTTGGTTTTTGGTCATTTTCTCATAGACTTCTATACAATCAGACTTCTTTTTGCAACCAGAGGAGTCGCCTGGTAGAACCGGAGGTTTCCCACTTTGTACAACCCATTTGTCTACATTTTGTCCAGAGAACAGTTCTATATTTTATATACATTAGATTTAACTTCTGCACTTTTCCATGTTCATGTCTTAGATTCTCATTTTTACTGTGTTTTATGACAAATAAATAATTTGAATTTAAAGTTTCACTCTCGGCTCTTAAAGACTAACATACACTTCAGGTGTGTGTGTGTCCTATATTACAAGGCCCTGCTCTCCAGACCTAGAAAAAGAGAGGAAAAAAGGAAAAAGTGGAAAGATTGGAAAATACATTTAAAAGTAGGAACAGAGAACGAAACAGGAGCAGATGGAGGGAGGGAATGTAAAAAGAGAGGAAGGTGAAATGAACAGCAGTAGAGGGAGGAACAGAACAATAAAAGAGAAGAAGAAGAAGAAGAAAATGAACCGGAGCGCACACACACACACACACACACACACACACACACTAAGACACACACACACACACGCACACTAACACACACACCGGCCGGCCGAAACCGGGTGAAACTGTGATGGATTTCAGTTATTAGCCAATCAGAAAGATGGATGGCGCCGCGCTCCGTCCAATCAACATCATCATCTAGATCCAGTTAGCAGATAGCGCCTCGCCACTAATCAACTTATTAAAGTTCCTGATAATATCGCAGCAGAATAATCTCACACACACACACACACACACACACACTGAGTGAGGGAGTCGGGAGTCGATAAAATCACTTGAGGCGAGGCCGAGCGCAGAGGTAAGTAGTGACGCTGGAGGTCATTAATATTATTTAACACCTGCAGGCACAAACACTAATGAAGAAGAAAAACTGGACCGCCCGCTTCCTGCTGCCTCGTCCTCCAGCTGGAGAGAGAGAGAGAAAGTGTGTGTGTGTGTGTTTAGATTTGTATTTTACACATCTCAGCTTCTGTTTGTGTGTCAGTTTGTTGGGGTTGTGGGTTTGGAGGCGTTGCAGCTGGAGGGAAATGGAGAATCATCGTATTTGTTTCAATGGAGAGTTTCAGTTTGTTTCCGTCAATGAATAAATATCTTCAAACTGACGACTAGAGCTCCACTAGAGTCTCTGAGGACCTGTTCAGACCTGGTATTAACATGCTGTTCAGACCTGTTCAGACCTCGTATTAACATGCTGTTCAGACCTGTTCAGACCTCGTATTAACAAGTGGACAGAACTCTTAGTGTGAACTCACTCAAGACGCATTGAGATCCGATCCTCAGACCTCATTCAGAGGGTCGGTACCCACAGAACCCATTTTCATTCACATATCTGGAGGTCGGAGGAAGGGACTATACGTTCAGTATGTACCTTGGTTTTGGGGTCACGGTTCGGTATGTTTTCGGTACGAAAGGGGAAAAGAAAGAATAGCCTAATGATGAATATTTTTGTATTTTAAAAACGTAAACATTCTACAGTGACTTATCTGCCATAACTCTTACTGTAACAGTTGAGGCACTCAAATAGGCTACTGACATATTGTCAATAACTGATAAATAACAAACAAATAAAATCCCAGATGTCTGTAATGTAAATGTAATGGACTCGGCGTTCGACAGTCAGGTGATGCCGTCATAAGTTAAATGTTTGAAGTGCATACACAGATATACCCGACTTCAGTTTAACAATGTCGGCATACAGTTTGACACAAATCGTTGTCCATTGAGCTCCATTAACCCGACTAAAAGCCGACTGCTACAGCCGACAGACAACAACTGGAGCGCTGCCAAAGCTTTCCAGGTCAAAGTTCTGTTCTGCGTGTTATAATAATAATAAATAATACGTTTTAATTGTAACGCACTTTAAATTCACAAATCTCAAAGTGCTACAAAGTAAAAGCATCAATATAAAAAACAGATTAAAAAGCTAACATCATAAAAATAAGAGCATAAAAGCAGCAGCCAGCAGGTTAATTAAAGTCATAGGTTCTGCTAAAAGGAATGTTTGAAGTCCGTGTGTGAGTAGTAGTGTCCTCGCCAAAATGTAGTGGAAGTTTGGAGCGTTATTTAACCTCCTTCCCAACAAGCTAGTGTGACATGGTTGGTACCGATGGATTCTTTAGGTTTTCTAGTTTCAGATGATACCAGTATCTTCACTCTAGATTTAAAACTGAACCACTACAACCTCCGAAATACAGAATAGCGTCCGGGTCAGCCAGCGGGCTATTTTTAAGAGGTTATTTAAAAATCGATACAGCGTTTTGGAGATTTGATACAGTATCGCGAAACATAATATCACGATACTCATGTGTATCCATATTTTCGTCCACCCTTACTACCGGCTGCTAACAGCTAACGCTAACTAGCTCTTGTCCTGCTGACTTCAACACGGGAGATGCTATTGATTTGATTTGATTTGACATTATGATGCGTTCAGGCTCTATTCAGTAAAAACAGTAATGGGTGAAGGTAAATTCTAACGTAATCATGATGTGTTCAAATGTAATCTTGTAAAATGCAGTTTTTGGAGAGAAACTTGAATAAATCCAGCTGTTTGATGCAGATGTTTTCACAGCGATATAAAATAGATAATAGAGAGAAAAGGAGTGAATGTTTTTAGTGTCCCAGGGTTTACATGAATAATCACTTCACAGCAGTTTAATGATTAGCCACGTGAGAAACAGAGTGTACCTTAGAGGTGTAGTTGTTTCACCGGAGGGGTCAGAGGTCAGAGGTCGGCCCGGAGCCTCGTTTCATTGGACAGGGATGGATAGAAGAGACACTGCAGGGATCGAACCTACGACCTGGAATCACCTGAAGCACAGACACCAGCTCTCATTTTATTTACTGAAACTGTTTTAGACTTGAAGTTTAGCCTCTCACTGTCGATGCTGCGTAATCTGAACAGATCAGCTGCAGCTGCAGGGAAACTGGAGAAAAGGAAAAAACAGCTTTTCTGCTCATTAAAGCGAACTCCTAATCGAGCATCAATTCCAGTTCAATGTTGTTCCCGTCTGCTGATTCTCCTGCTGGACGTCCCAGCTGCTGCAGGACGCTGCAGGACGGGTGATCTGCCGATCAGGGTTTTTCAAAGTGTGGATCGAAGGGAGGGAGGAGGAGGAGGAGGAGGAGGAGGAGGAGGAAGAGAAGGAGGAGGAGGAAGAGGAGGAGGAGAAGGAGGAGGAGGAGGAGGATTCGTACTCTGGGAGATTCATTTGACTTCTGTGTGTTGTGTTAAAAAGAAGAATAATAAAGAGTGCATGTTAACTGAAATTAAACGCACAGACATGTCAGAAATAAGTGTGATGATGTCAGAGAAACTGGCCTAATTATAGCAGCTAACACACACACACACACCAACACACACACACACACACACACACACACAGCATGTGGTCCAGCCCGTGATGGAGGTTGTTGGCGTTTGATCGGGTCGGTGTGGAGGATAAAAAGGTTAGGAGTGACGCTCAGCAGGCTGCTGACACTGACAGCCATCACACTGGGAAAATGACTGTCACATTACTGTCACATACCTAAACCTGCCGCTCTGTGTGTGTGTGTGTGTGTGTGTGTGTGTGTGTGTGTGTGTGTGTGTGTGTGTGTGTGTGTGTGTGTGTGTGTGTGTGTGTGTGTCAGGCAGTGATGTGGGGGGGTCAGGGTCCTGGTGTGACCCCGGCGTCGGATCGATAGCCGGGCCATCAGAGCTGACAGATGGCAAACCTGAGTCTGACTCCAACAGAGAATTTCTACCAGATCCTGCTGCTGACAGACAGCGAACGCACCACTGTTCAAAATCTACCTTAAAGGGAGATTTGTCAAGTATTTAATCCTCTTATCAACATGGGAGTGGACAAATATGCTGCTTTATGTAAATGTATATATATATTTATTATTGGAAATCAATGAACAACACAAAACAATGACAGATATTGTCCAGAAACCCTCACAGGTACTGCATTTAGCATAAAACAATATGCTCCAATCATAACATGGCAAACTGCAGCCCAACAGGCAACAACAGCTGTCAGTGTGTCAGTGTGCTGACTTGACTATGACTTGCCCCAAACTGCATGTGATTATCATAAAGTGGGCATGTCTGTAAAGGGGAGACTCGTGGGTACCCATAGAACCCATTTACATTCACATATCTGGAGGTCAGAGGTCAAGGGACCCCTTTGGAAATGGACATGACAGTTTTTCCTCGCCAAAATTTGGAGCGTTAGTGAACCTCCTTCGCGACAAGCTAGTATGACATGGTTGGTACCGATGGATTCATCAAGGTTTGGTTTTAAAACTGAGTTGCTACAACCTAAAAATCACAAGTTGCGTTAATGCGTTAAAGAAGTTAGTTGCGTTAAAATGAATTTGCGTTTACACGTTAACTTTGACAGCCCTAATACATCCTTAAGCAGAGTGTTTTCTTCTCCCTGATGGTCTTTGACACTGCTTATGTTTCTAGTGCAGGACGAGGCTGTTCAGCAGAGAGGGAAAGCTCTGTGAATAGAACTGGTGTTCACCGTAAAAATAACTATTTCATTTAGTTGAATGAAATGCTGAGATATAGGCCAACTGAATATGTTTTTGAAAGGTTGTCTTATGTCCTTAAAGCTCCTGACACACCAAGCCGACGGTCGGCCGTCGGACGGTTTGGGTCCGTCGGTGAGCGTCGGTCTAGTTTTTGCGGTGTGTCCCGCACCGTCGGCTCTAGTCTGCCCGTGTCAGAGGTTTTTTCAGCCGATTCAGCGTGTTGAATCAGCGGCGGCGCTCGTCAGTGAGAGAAATCACTCTGATTGGCTGTTCATCTTAAACAAATCAGTGCACGAGAAGAGAAACGGAAGTGAGTAAAGTCAAGAGGAAAATCACAGGAGACTCTTCTCATTTTTCATCTTCATCTCATTTGATCATTCCAGATGTTTTCACAGCGACATGAACATCTGGAATGAAGCTAAGTGGTGAGTGAGAGTGGTGTGAAAACGGTCGTCAGACGCCACTTTGTTTCATGTACGTATCATAACAACGGCTTGTATATCCTCCGTCCTCGCTCTTCCTGTTTCCTCTTTCTGAATGATGAATACAGACTAGCGCCACCTGCTGGTGTGGAGAGTTATTTCATCTCACGCAGGCGCAGAACGTACGTGCTAACTGGCCGTCGGCTGTCGTCTTTGCGGTGTGTTCGAGTGAAACTTGTCGGCCAAGACAAAGGCGACGTGAGGCGGGTTGGAGAGTTAGGGCCTTTAAAATGAAAAACCCCAGATTGGGAACTAGTGTGCCAGATGATATAAATCTGTATAAATGGAGAAAATAACATTGATATTACTTGTATATACTTGTATATACCGATGCTACGCTACCAGCTGTCAGTCCTTCATGCTGTCTGAGTGTGTATCAGTTGTTCAGTCGGAGTCTGAGCGGCTTCTAAACACCACTAAAGACAAACAGAAGCAGAAGCCACCCTTCACACTGAGATATACCGCCGCTGACCAACACAGCCCCTCACAGGGAGAGGATGGAGTGTGCTGTGGTTGATATGTGAGGCTCATTAACACCATTGTCTCTACAAGCAGCGGTGGACACAACAACAACAGCAGCAGCAGCAGCAGCAGCGGTAACGACAGCTACATCCATCCTGTCGGAGGATTTACACGCTCTCTGCTGGGACCTCCGCCTTATTTTTAACTTTGGGCCAGCTGCACCGTCTGCCAGCATTTCAGCCTCCTCAACCAATCCTACTTTTTGTTGTTGTTGTCGTCTACGATGAACAGACTCCATTTGTTGACTTCATTCCCATATTGAAGGAAGTCACCGTCACGTAGCTTTGACCTCTTCATCAAATCAGTCTGATCTTTAGTCTGTAAGATCTTTATCTGGTAATAAAGAGAACACTTTCTTAATCTTACCAAGTATATTTCTCTGATTTAGGGCTGTCAAAGTTAACTTTAGTTCAGCTTTAAGTTCAAATAAAAATGAAGTCAAATAATGTTGATTAGTAAAATCAGCGACTTCAAAACAAACGGCCACCAAGCAGCCGGTCGACTCACAGAAGAGAAGAGGCAGTAATAGTAATTCAATACATCGACCCATCAAGTCTTCCTATCTGGAGAGAGAGGGTGTGCTGGGTGTCTCCCACAGGCTCCAGACCAGTCTAATGATGACCCTCGACACGCTCCACCGAGAGGTCAGAGGTCGGAGGTCAACATCACAAACAGGGAGAGGAGGGGAGAGTGTGTGGTGGTGGAGGTGGAGGGGAAGATGAAGGTTTTTAGTTCTCTCAAACTGAAGGAAACATATTCATCTTCTTTCTAAATGATGTTTTTCTTCAGTATCAGAAGAATCCAGATGATCTGTGTTTGTACATCCGTGGTTATAGAGCTGCTGCTAGTAGATACTACAGCACGACTTCATGGTGTAGATTTGCCTTAAAGCTTAAAGCAGTAAAAACAGGTGAAGCCCACAGGTGAGTCATTCAAAAGAGTTTCACATATTAAAGTAGTGGTCAGCCTGATGAGAGGGACGTACCTGAACTGTGTGTTTGAAGGGTGAAGTTCACAGTCTGGGTCATCTGATGGGAACGCTGCATGATGGGAACGCTGCATGACGGGAACGCTGCATGATGGGAACGTTGCATGATGGGAACGCTGCATGATGGGAACGCTGGTGGCAAAAACACAAAACGTGTTAATAAGAAAAACAACAGCTATATTTATATTTTTTCAGCCTATTATTATATATTATTCAACCTGATCTCATGGGAAGGCGTATAAATAACATTTTAAGGACATTAAGTGTGTCATGATTTACGCATTTTAGGCTTTTTGTGTGTCATTTAACACCACGCTGTTACTGTGAAATGGACGCGGTTAATTTTAAGCAACAAAACCTCTTAGTTAGGTTTAGGGAAAACTTATTTGTTGGGTTAAAAATAAGTCAAAGTATCCTCGTACAACGGTTCATATGATATATGAAAAGTTTTCCTACGAATGTCCAGCAACACGTGTCAATTTTCGCTCGTTACAAGCATGCATACTTTTCAAAATAAACTTCAGTCTTCACAGGAAACTACTTAGTTAGGTTTAGGAAAAGATGGCGGTTTGGGTTAAAATAACTCGTTACTTAATTACGAAAGTTATGTGACAAAAAAATCAACGTTGACTTCTGGAAAGTCCGGTGTTTTCTGACTCACAGGCCATTTTGGTAGAATATGACAGTAGAATAGAAATTATTTAGTTTTACTTTTGTACGGCTCTGTAGGCGGACGTTTTACTGGCGTCCGGTAGTCGCTTTCAGTCCAAAATGGCGGAAGCGCAGCTCTGTTGCTGGGCGCTGGAACGCACAATTGACTTTCACTTCTTGACAATACGTATACGTTGTTCTCTCTCTTCAGGACTCCTAAAACATCTCTCCTCTTCCTCACAGAATTATCTCAGCTTCTCCTCTCTCTCTCTTCAACTCCCTCGTCTCCCACCCTCATAAAAAAATACTCCCTCCGTCTCCTCCATCTTTCCTCCCTCCCAGACTCCGCTGGCTCTAAAAATAATCCCGGGGTCCCGGCCTCCCCCCTCTGCTCCTCCTCCATCCTTAACCTCGTCCCGGTCTGCAGCTGATCTTCCTCGGCCGGACCCTCAGGTACCGGGCTAACCGGACGGCGAGGCCGAGGCATGCATCACTGTCAGGCTAAATGTAGAATCAGCATTTTCTGAGCCCCCGCCAAAAACCCCCGGCCGGGCCTAACCCTTACCTGGTCAGTCCAGAGGAGACGCCGCGGCCCCTCAAGGCCCCTCAAGGCCCCGCGCCGCCCCCGCTATCGATTTCTTTCTTTTTAACGGCAGAAACAAAGAGACTTTCTCTGTTACATGATATATCATAATCACGTCATTTGTAGCTTTGAGTGCGCAGATGTACGGGAAGCAGGCCAGCGTTAGAGAGAGAGAGAGAGAGAGAGAGAGAGAGAGAGAGAGAGAGAGGCCTAGATAAAGAGGGCCGGCCTGTCTCGAGGTAAAACAAAAAAAACGAATTGCAGCGTCTGAATTTATGCTCCATTTCTCTGAGAGTAAATTATCGTCCTGGAGTTTAAAATCTAGTTTCTTTCTCAGCTTCTGTTGAATGTGAAACTACAAAACTGCCAAAAACAGGCTGATGTTAGAGCTAGTTTAGTTCAGGTCTGGTCCAGATCATGTTGTCCTCTTACAAAAAGTAGATTTTTACTGCCTCAATTATAAAGAAAACTTTCATGAATAAAAGGTCAGTATGCCCTCATCCATATACAACACACACTGAGGGGGATAATGAAAGTAACAACCAAGAGACCCACATGGTGAGGACACGGAATTCATTTACATCTGCAATTTTTAAAATTTAATTTTAAGTACATTTCTATCGTTGGCTGAATAAATAATCCCGAAGTTTTGGAAGATGGTGCACACAAGATCCTTCAGTTATCTTACAAGATACTCAAGACTTCGGAGGCTGAGTTCAGACTATATTTCAGACTCGCCTGATGGGTCATGCGGAAGTGTTTTAAATAGTCAGGTTTTAGTGAAGATGCATGTGTTTGGGAAGTAGTGAGCATACGACTGGATAAAAAAGAGTTGGATTATACTGCACAAGTTGTGAGAAAGCGGATGTTTTGATATAGTTTTGCTGTTGTTAAATGAGGACCCTGTTACTTCAACGCATCAACAGTGTCTCCGTTTTATTTATTTATTTTATTTATTTTATTTATTTTATTTATTTTATTTATTTTATTTATTTTTTATTTTATTTATTTTTTATTTTATTTTAAAGATATTATTGTTGCTTTTTGCCTTTATTTGATAGAGATAGTGATAGTGTTGAGAGGGGGAGAGAGAGGGGATGACATGCAGCAAAGGGCCACAGGTCGGATTTGAGTAACTGATATATAAATAGTGGTTTTGGGGGTGAAGTACTCCTTTAAGAAGACTCTTTGTTGGCGGTATGTGGAGGGCCCCTGCAGTTTCTATTTGTGTATTTAAGCATATAAATGTAACCTGTTAAACTCTTTATTTGCCCCGGTCGGTCCAGAAGGGATTAACATGTTCAATTCACAGATTTTGGTAGAAAATATTTATCTACGTTAAATTAAAAAACTGAAATTGTTGAGACAAAACATTCATCTTCTTCACCCTGGTGAATTCAGCCGCGTGAAAATATCATGAGAACTATTTTATGTGGGTTTTTTTGTCTTTTTTTGGGGTACAGAGTTGTTTTAATGCGCAGCACACATACATGACCGCTTACCAGGAAACACACACATACATTGTGTAGCCGTGGTCGGGATGTCTTGTGGCCGGCGTGTCATGCTCAGGAATATGATGGATGGTTTCCAAACAAAAACCGAGTTTGAGGAGCGAGCAGCAGAGAGACTACGAGCCGATGATGGATGGATCGGTCAGCTGCATCGCCTCGCTACAGCACACACAACACAACACATCATACCACCCAAATATGAGAGGAGTTCTGGCAGGAAACACTCCCCCCCCCCCCTCCTACACGACCACAAAATTACCTCACATGGACTTTTTAAGATACACAAACTCTGAGTCCTGGACGTGGTGTGTTTACTGTACAGCAGCAAGCGTGAAAATTTAATTTCCGTTTGGCGGACTGAACCCCCCCCCCTGCACCCCCCCCTGCTGAAAGCATTAAAGCTGAGCTTTAACATCAGTGTTTACAGTAAAATATATGAACTCCTGAGGGGGTCGGACCGCCTGCTGCTCTGCTAACTGACGTTTAATGGAGGCTGAGAGGGTTTTTACTGCAGCTCCAGTCTGAGAAACACTTCTTAGAAAAACATTCAGTTCAGATGAAGTTGGTGTTTTCACTTCACCAAAGTTAATTAGAACCATTTTGGTCGCCTAAAAATGTCCTAATCAGCATTCGGTTGTACTTAGCTCCACCCTCTCGTGTCACTTCTGGTTGCAAAAAATCAAGATGGTGACAGCCAAAAACCAAGTTCGCAACGGCCAAAAACCAAGATCGCAACGGCCGAAAACCAAGATGGCGACGGCCAAAAAACCAAGATGGCGACGGCCAAAAACCAAGATGGCGACGGCCAAAAACCAAGATGGCGACTGCAAAAAGCCAAGATGGCGACGGCCAAAAACCAAGATGGTGACGGCCAAAAACCAAGATGGCGACTGCAAAAAGCCAAGATGGTGACGGACAAAAACCAAGATGGCGACGGCCAAAAACCAAGATGGTGACGGCCAAAAAACCAAGATGGCAACAGCCAAAAACCAAGATGGTGACGGACAAAAACCAAGATGGCGACGGCCAAAAACCAAGATGGTGACGGACAAAAAACCAAGATGGCAACAGCCAAAAACCAAGATGGTGACGGACAAA
>CAKAKR010036370.1:6075-22244 GCA_916700685.1 Adelosebastes latens
TTGGAGTTTCATGGATGTAACTCATAAAAAATCTTTAGTGGGAGCATTTCTTCTGCTTTCAATTTGGCAAAGCGTCGACGGTGAGCATGCATGGAGAGTTCAGACTGAAAGCTGACAGCTCTGACTCATAACGGGCTGCCAGTTGGTTGGAGATTGAGCAGCACGGTGACATGCTCCCTATTCAACCTCGTGAAAAAAAAGACACAACTTTGTAGACTTTTGTAGACGGGATCATTTCCATTTAAAGAGATGTCAATCAGCAGTCATTTAGTAATTTGGCCTCACCTCTGAGGCACGTCTTTGTCTAAAGGGGCTCCGGGTGAAGGTGAGGATGTGGTGGTTTGGTGGGTCACATTGTTGAAGCTGTTTCAGTACCAAACTGGCACCAGGTGCAGCCCATTTCCAGATTTCCCCTGTTGCATTACGGGCAAAGCTGACATCAGGATGAGGCCAATAAACGATTGATGATTAGAGGGGAAATGGATATACTACTAGAGAAACTCATGTTAAGTAATTGGATGAAGCTGAACTCATATTGTCGCGTGTTACTTCTACTTCAGGATGTGTGGAAAGCTGCCAGAATTATGCCTTGTGCCTTCGGGGAAATTGTTATGAAGACAATTAGCCTCATATGATCGCAGCACTTCTTATTCCAATTTAACACTAACGGTCGTCTAATGCCTCACGCTGTTTTGTCACTAATTTGAGTTTGAATCACACAAGAAATTAGTCAATGACTCTGGGAAAAAAAAGAAGATAGCTGCCTGTTTCTTTCATTTCTGACTCACTCATGTTTGTTTTGCGAGATGGAGGGTTGGACGGTGGAGAGGAAAAAGCCTGAGCCTCATTATTTCTTATGTTATTTAAGGTTGCATTAAATCTGTGACCTTTACTGACCTCTTGGAGCGACCAGTATTTATAGAAGCCACAGCATGTCTTCCTCCGCAAAGTTTGTGCTGCTGCCAACACAGTGTGTCAATTACAGGTAATGGTAGCAAACAGATACAAGCAACATTTTTTTCACAGCTGAGTGGATTACGCAGGTTAATTAGAGATCAATTCATTAGATACGATTAGATCCATCCATAGGACATGATAAAGATTTAATACAACACCGTGTTAGATGTTGAAACACTGCTTTGTCATTTACTTTTCCTGCTTCTAACCAACACTGAGCCTTGAAACTGAAATCGTTGCTAACGTTGGGCTGAGCAATCAATTGTGTGATCAGTGTTGATATTTTTACTCTAAATTTGTCCTTAATTGTGTTTCGTTTTCAGTGGACACTTAGGGCAAGTTTTATGATTTGAATGCAAAAATTAAGGGCGTTTCCTGTTCATTTAAATGGGCTGTCAAAATTGGTCAAAAATTATTTTTGAATATTCGTTATAAGAAAACACATTAGAATATCTATAGCTGTTGGCTATATTGTATGTCATATCCGGTAAATGTCACATAAAATGTGTGCTTTCTGTTTAAAGAGAACAAACGTCAGAAGATAGCAATCTTTTAAGTGGTTGAGTCTCCAGTCTGATCTCGAGCATACAGCCGACGGTTTGTTTTCATGACGTAGCGTAACGCTGTTAGGACGCGGTGTCACACTCTCTGCGGAGTTCTCTGCCATACGGTTGTTGTTGTTGAATTATTCCTCGTTCAGCTTGACCTAACATTACATTTCACTTCAATAAATGAAAGTGACGTTGTGTGACTCCCGTCATGCGGTGCATTCAGTGCATGAGGCAGACATGCATTTTCACAATCGAATATTCATTTTCATATTCGAATATCTGTTTTTTTTTGTTACCATTCGAATACATATTCAAATTTAGAATAGTCTTTGACAGCCCTGATGTGTGTGTGATTCCAGAGTGAGAGTCATGTATTGTTGACCAATAAAAATAGAGGAAAACTAGGGGTTGGATGGTGTTGTAGTGGTCTCGGCCATATTTAAAGGAAACTTCTTATATTTGTGGCTGTTCTGACTATGAGTCAGCTGAACTAAATTCCTTTGCACTCACAACAGCTAATCCAGGGGGTTACTTTCTGTGTTTACTTTCAGTCAAACTCAGAGAAGTGTTTGAATGATTTATGTGAAATTGACTTTTATTTGGAAAGGTTTAGGAGACTTGTGCTCCAATATGCTGTTTTTGCTGGAGTTTGCATTCCTGAATCTGTCCAACAGAAGTGGCATGTGTAATGCTGGTGTGACTCATCGTCAGGTTGAAAAGCTCTGGAATTTAACTTTAAACTAATTGTTGTGATTTTATAATAACACAGTTATTCTAATCTTACTTTATTTGAATCCGGGCCACATGAAGTTAAATGCACCAAATACAAAAATGCAGCAAAGTTTGGTTTCGAAGTTATGGTTCATAATGTTTTTTAGTGAAAAGGAAAAGAAAAAAAATTGATGTGATTCCTTATTTTACCAGCTGGACGTCCCAGACTTAATTGACTTTCAACACAAAGCAGATTTCACTCTGAGGTCCTTTTCTATTTTGAACCCTCTCTGGTGTATTTAGTGTCAGGAAGGTTACTGGACACTTATTGTCCTTCGCTGCCTGTAACATTGGTCACACATCATTAAGTGTTCAGGAAGACCGGGTTGGCGCATTACGCTCTGGCAACCATCTCAGGAGTGCAGATGAGTTTCACCGGCCTGAAATGGGCTCAGCTATTCCTGGCCCATCAGTACATCACACTGTCTACTCATTTTGTTAGAAGACTGGAAAATGAGATTTTTCTTCAGGTAAGCCTTTTGTGAGAAACACATTTGTCAGCTGCTTTTACTTCTTTCTTTCACACAGATAGAATAGAAAGTCCTTACTGGTAAACACAAATTCGAAGGTGAGTCCACTAAAATAAAACAGGAAATAATAACTGAAAACTAGAAACAAGGAAAACATAACTTTGAACAGGTATGAAGTAATTGTTTCTTTGGACAATTTAAAGCTTTAGCAGCTTAAAATTAGCAAAATCAGGCTTATGTCAGTTTTAACCAGATCTTTTTACAAGCAATAATAAAGGAGTAATCCTGATTTGTTTGATTGTACTCAATTTAGCTCAGGTTAGATCCATCACAATGAGTATTTTCATTGTATTTGGTAATGCTAGTCTGATAATCAGATTGTATTGCCATGTTTTGGGCATTCAGATTGTGCTCATTCATGAGTGTTTCAACCAACCAGTGGAAACTGCTAACTGTAACCAGGCTATGGTAATGCAACAGCAAACGAGGCTGGTCTCATGCACTGTTCGTAGCTATACATACAAAAAGTAATGCTTTGTAATTTGTGTGTAATTCACGTAATCGTGAACCTGGAAAAATAAATAGCAGTGAACGCCGCATAGGGAGGAAGTTGTGGTGGATGGGTGGGTCAAAAAATACTGGACTTTTGCCCAGGAGACCGGTGTTAGTGTCTCGTGTGAAACCAGAAGTCAACGTTGATGTATTTGTCACGTAATTTATGTACTTCTAGAGTTATTTGAAGCCAAACCACGATCTTTTCCTAAACCTAACTAAGTAGTTTATTTGCCTAAACCTAACCAAGTCGATCTTTTCCTAAACCAAACTAAGTCTTTTTACTGCCTAAACCTAACCAAGTTGATCTTTTCCTAAACCTAACTAAGTTGTTTTGGTGCCTAAACCTAAGGGAGTTGTTTCCTGTGAAGACGGAAGTTTATTTTGAAAAGACTGTATTCATGTAACGCACAGAAATTGACTTGTGTTGCTGGACATTCATAGGAAATGAACGAAAAAGTAGGGAATACTTTTTCGTAAGATATCATACTGTTGTATGAGAATACGTTGAACAAACAGAAGTAGATTTAGAACAAAGGTTGAACTGACTGGATCTCTGTTAGATGTTTTGTTATGTGATTTTAACAGACGCCTACCAACCAATTAAAACAGTAGTTCCGTATTTTGACAACTTGTCACGTCTTAATTCTGAACTTTATGAACATTTACTGAAGTTGAGCATGATTCACCACCTTAAACTGATTCAGAAACTCTTTCCAAACAGCTTTTATTATGCCTGTCCGGTTTCAAAACATGAATCCAAACTCTAGGACAGCTTACCAAGTATCACATTCATATGAGTTACAGGGAATAGTTGATGTTGATGTTTCAGCAGAGGAGAGCTTGTCAGTCATGTGTCAGTGGGCTAAAAGTTCAAACTGACAGCACCATGACTCAGGGGGTTCTTCCTGCATATCGCCACAACACAATGAGCGATGTGAAATTTGTATTGCCGACGATGAACAGCAGCTGATAGTAAATTCAAGTTTGACAATCAAAAATCCTGAAAAATGACATTAGTAAGCCGCACATGTCCGTGGCGGCTCTCTGACACCTCAGGGGAACATAACACAACTCAAACTTTTTTCTATTGTTGTTGCTGTTTGTGAAACAGTATATGTTTCACGGCAGAATTCTGATTTACCGCTTCTTGTGAAAGGAAAAGTGGCTTTACGTGACTCCACTGTTTAAATTCATAAACAGGATTAATGTTCTGCATCCCACTCAGACGCTTTTCTCAGTTGCAGCCTAAGTTTGTGATTTAGACTGATTAATTTTTCATAAAAATGCAGTCTGGTTTTACAAAAATGTGTGGAAAAATGGATGTTATTAGTATGGTGATGGACATATCTGTGTGCATGTGTTTGAGTTAGAGAGGTAGAAACATTGTGGAAAGACTGGGCCTGTGGTTGTGTGAGTTATTATGGTTGAGGACGGGGTGATGAGACAAAGCTGAAATAGAGGGAGTGAATGGGTTGTGATTGATATACAAATGAATTTGTGTGTGTTTGCATGTTTGTGAGAGTTTGAGGAGTCTGAATAGATTATGTGTAACAGTGTGTGTGTGACTGAATGATTGCAATTGTGCAGTGTTGATGATAATGATTGCTTCTCTTGTGTATTCTGTGGTTCATCTGATGCAGGTGGTGTTTTCCTCGTTTAGTGAGATCTCTGCCGAAGCTGTCAAGTTCTGTCTATTTTTTGTCCTTGTGCGTATTTCATTTTCAGCAACGTTCCCTTAACTGCAGCATTTTGGCCAATTACAGCATTGCATTTTGCACAAACAGCCTTGACTCTGTTTTAGGAGGTGGAAATGATGCACTGGCGTTTGGGAAGTTGTCAAAAATTGATGGCTGGAGCTGATGTGAGGCGCCTCGAGCCACGCTGTGTTTCAGACTAAACTAAAGTTTTTATCACTGCTGGAGGTTAAAAGCTCTGAGACAACTGGGGGGACCTACTGGGTTTTAGACAGCGAGCTTAGTAAAGTTATGAGCTACAGGGAAGTTACACGAGCTTGACATTTACAATCCTAATGATGGGTGCACAGAGCAAGCTTTAAATACGCTTCAATTAGCTGTGTAAACACTCGGATGAATGCTTCGCTTGTACAAACCATCATCACAACCAAAGTATCCTGTTAATATATCCTGTTAAATGTCAGGTGAAGTCGGATTATCACCTTTGCTTTACTTCCTTGTTTTTCATTTTGTTGCGTCGTTTTGCTTTGTGACTGATTATTGATTAGTTAGATCTAGAAGTGGAGGCCTTTTGAAACGTGTCCAATTTGCACCAACACTGCACATCCTTGGATCCCCAGCAATACACCCACCGAGTGTGAAGTAGATCGGACGAACGGTTCTCGAGATATGAGAAGGACATACAGACAGAGATTCCTTGTTTTATAGTTTGATTAGGGATACTGGGCTGTTTTAATCCCTCATTACACAGAAAATCTATGCGCACAGAACTACGGCGAGTACAGAGGGTCAGAGTTGAAGACTAAGTTGGACTGTAATCTGTGATGATTTGATTCAGTTTCGGAATTAATTTTCCTTTTTCTCTTCCCAATCAATTTGTCTACTCTGGGGCTTTGTTTAAAACCGGTCTCATTTTCTGACTGTTGGTGTTTCTTGAATTCCTTTTAGTTTTCCCCGATCTCCACAATTGACTTGGTGACTAGTGTTTTCATTACAAAACAATGAAAATAAGACTGTGAGAAACCAGAATTTTTCCTCATTAGTGCTCTGTAGCCAGTCACACATAAGGCAAATAAAAAAAGTAATGCAGCCAATTCTTTACTTTCACACCAGATCAACTGTCGCTCACAATGTTCATCACACTACGAGCGCTGAAAGCAGCGACCAGGTTTGAATTGCATTCGTTGGAACCGTCACAAACACTTAAATGCTCTCTGGAGCTCTTTGACTGCCAACACTTTTAAACCAGATTGTGTTTCGTACCTTTTTTGCTGCCGTGTTATGCTATAAAACCTCTCTCTCTCTAAGGTGAGGTAAAGATAACAGGGTCTAATTGGAACAAAACTCCAGTTTGACCCTTCAGCTCAGTGCAGAAACAGAAACCTGTCATTCAGAGGCAAACCTCAGCTGCAGCATAAAGAGCCCTCGTCACAGCAAAGAAAATAATCTTCTGAGACTGGAAAAACACAACTCAGGTAGCACGGACCAATAGTATAGAGGTGGACACCTTCACTGTGACTAAAACACGTCAAAACTTGATTGGCAATTTCATACATCTACAAAGGTGTGTAATTCCAGATTTGAAAGGAAAAGGCTATAAATGATGTTTCATTTATTGATCCTGGAGCTGGTAGGAATTTTTAGTTTGAAGTTTATTTAAACAGATTACATACAGGTGTTAAGTTGAATGGTTTCCATTCTGGTTTATTTTTATGGCCTGGTCAGAACAAAAATGAGGTAGATTTCCAGAGGTTTTACATGGATACATATGTGAAAATAATACTAAAGTTCAAGACTCAGTGTCTCTAAAATATGTATTTTTTCCTCATTACTGAGCTGGAAAGAGAATTTAAAATAATTTAAAAAATAAATATTAGTTATTCTCTTCAGTATGGAAGTGGGAGAGTGCCCATATCTGCTCATTCCCACTAAATAAGAAATGCCATCAACAAGGCCACTGACTCTAATGCATTGATTTATTTTCCTTTGTCAAATTTTTCAAGCTGAGTGAACCACCTCCAATTCCAATTTAGTTTTACTCCCGAGCTTTCAAGCATAATTATTCTATTTATTCCACTTTCGCTCTCTTGTGGTTCCTGCCAACGGGACAATCTGTCATGACCCAGCCATCTATTTTGACACATTTCCCCTTGTTCATGACGCCAAGAGGCAGCGTTTGATACCAGTTTGGACGGCGCCCGTAGCCTCTGGTGCCACTCTACATAATAACAGGCTTGTCTTTGCCTGCTGAGAAGGAACGGCAGTGTCCAGACAGCTATTGTTTGCAATTAGGGATTCCCACTGAGGCCTTCAGCTCCAGCCAAAGTATGTTTTGTTGATAAGAGACAATGTAAAGTTGGAGGCCTTCCCTGTTGATAAGATGTTCATCCAACACACAGGGTCTGATGGAAGTATCTGACATGTTTGGGTGAGCAGGAACAGAGACAACAGGCTTGAATGAGGGACAACGGACGGTATGGGATGGGTCAGATCTGGTCATTTGGGGTCAGAAATGTGGTTTAGGAAGATCTATGAAGCTGGTAACCAGTTATTTAATAACTAGAAGGGCACTCAGAGAGTGCAGACCTCCACCAAGGTTGTTTCCATAAGTGAAAAATAATTTGTGTATCCACCCCGTGATTCTGATCAGCCTATGCTACACTCTTCCACCAAGTTGCATGAAAATTGGGCCAGTAGTTCTCCCGTAATCCTGCTGACAAGCAGACAAACAAACAAAACCGAAAACATAACAATAATAATATGCAAAAAGAGTAGGAGAGGAGGAGTTATTTCAGGCGTCCGGAGATCCAGAATTAAAAATGACTCATGCATTTGAAGCTCTTCCAAGGCTTGGATTGACATGAAACTCTCTTGGTTCAAAAGATGAACAAAATATCTGGTTCTTTGATGAAAAAAAAAAAAAAATACCAGCCTACAGAGAGGACAACTACGACTCCCAAGGTGCATTTCAGCAAAAAAACATCCATTCACCTGTTAAAACATTACAAGTTTATATCAGTTCTCTTTCAGATTCAGAGGCTATGGCATGGTGTATTCACATTCAAATTCTCATCCCAACTCGTCACATACTGATATTTTGTCAGACTCCTCTGTGTCACTTTTAAGTCGCAGTTAACAAATGCTTAATGTTAGTCACAAGCTAGTCACAAGCTGCACAAAGCAGCTATAAGTTAACCTACAGAGATAACAACTCCTAAACTGGCATATTTCTTCCATCTCTGTTCCTAGCAACCACTACCACAGCTTCTGAAAATGACGTTGATGGGGTGGATACGTGACTTGCTGATTGGTTAGGGTAAAAAAAGAAGAAATCAGCTGATATGTTCACAATATTAGACTGAATGAATGAAGTGAAATCAAACGGCAATTCAGTCTGATTATCAGCCTGAACATGATTATTAAAAAAAGTATCTCTGCAAAGTGTTCTTCCATCACAGTTTGCTACAGACACTCCACCGCTCAAGACAGGAGGCAGATTTTTTTCTTTATCATCCTTCTGTTTCCTTCCTGAAAATGCTCAGAAAATTACATATTATATCAATCCCTCCCTGTTGGTTCTCTTTCAAATTGCCCCCTATTATAGGACAGCTGCTTCCTGGAGGACCTCTCACCCAGACGTAGTACGTTTCCTGATGCTGTTGTGTCCTCAGATGAACAAGAACTTTCTAGGACTGTCAGAGAAGTCAGAGGAGAGAAGCACTTGAATCATGTATGAGCGATGGGTATAGCACGTCAGAGTCCTTTGTGCACTCTACTCTGAAAGATTCAGCAGTCTACTAGTCCACCACACCCCCTTTTTGTGTTTTCAATCTTTAATAGTAATAGTACTTTAATGTGCTCTTTGTTTTTATGTCCTATATTGTCTACTTAAATGGAGCTCAACCACAGCAATTTCTTACTAACAACATTTAATAGGGAAACATAAAGTAAGTAAATAAATTAGTAAATGTCAACACATTCTCACTCCTTACTCAACAAATACCACCACTTGGTCAGTGGCCCTACGCTTCAAACTATGAAGATCTAGCGAAAGTTTTAAACGTGTCAGGGATGGCGTGTCCGTTTCTGCTCGTTACATGCATAGTGTCTCTTTTCAAAATAAACTTCCAACATCAGACACCGAGGGGCACTGACCAGCAGGCGATATTTGACGAGTTGGGAGTGAGAACGGGTTGTAAATGTGCAGCAGACAGAAAGACAAAAAAAAGTTACAAAAAAAATTTGTTTAAAAAACATTTTAAAATGTAAAAACATAAATGATAAGATTAAAACTAAAGATGACTACTCCAGACTCGCTACGTAGCCTGTGGCTTTTTTTTTTTACAGATTCTGATAAGATCAGCTGCAGTCGAGTGTGAAATGGGATCCAACTAAAAGTGACAGTTTTACAGTTTTAACTTTTGATGCAACAGCAGATGCTTTCACCATATTCACTGTAAGTTTGTAGAGGCCCCCCAAAGACGACAACTTGTGTGCAATCAGCTCAGCTCAGCTGACGCAATGGTTCATGCAGAGTCACTCGAGTGAGCAGTCAGACATGTGATTTCTCACGCTGTCCCACACAACGAGCTCTCTGCCTGCAGCTTCGACTCTTCCATGCCATCTGTGTGGACCACCGAGGTTCCTGCCTGCCCGTCATCAGGGCTGAAGGAAAAAAAAACAGCCTGCTCTTTAGATCCAATCAGCGGCACTTCAGTTCAGTACGACCACCTGATATGGAGCCACTCTGAAGGGCTAAAGCCACGCTCCAAAAATAGCTGTGATGCAGAAGATATTCTGAGGTAGAGTAGGTTTTTTCACTTCCTGAAACAACATTTTCTACATCTATTTTGAATAGATTTTGCCTCACATTTAGTCGTCAAAATCACTCAGAGTCTCAAAACTGCGGCCAAGAAAGTGTATGTGTCTGTCTTAATGCTGTCCAGTGAGGGATTGGAGCTTTAAAGCTTGTTGTCTGGAGGAGGTATTACCTCAGTCACCCCTCATCTGTCTCTAATTGAGGCTGCTAGCTTGCTGATTGCCCACCAGAAGTTCAGCTTAGCCGCGGGTCAAAGATCATGAGTATCGGATGACAACAAAGTTTCTGTTTTGCTCAGTCCCTTCCTTTTTACCTCTGGCTCTGCGTTTCTGCAATCAAATAGTAGTAGTATTTACAAATGCCTCTAACATCTCACCTGTCAGTGTATTTTGCCACAGTCAGAACACTCTTTATCCACTGTTTATTACAATCTAACCACACATTAAATATACAGGTGCTTATAGAGGCTTGTGTCTGCACTGACTAATGTAATACATTATTTGATAAAAACACATTGCAGATAAATCTTTCGTCCAACTAACAAAGTAATATCACATCATAAAATATGATTGCTGAGCCTGATAAAAAATGTTCACACTTTTTTTTTAACTCATAAGGTCTTTTTGTGACGTTTATTCAGGAAGTTCCTATAGAGTTTGGGTTGGTTAGGAATGGTTACTGCAAGGCGCATTGAGACAATTTATGTGATCTATACATTGTGAAAGATGCACTGACATATAGCTCTTGGTTGAATGCACTTATTATAGGTAGCTTTGTATATACAGTCATCTAGGTTAAAAAAGGGCTAAATGTTGAAAAAGTGAGTCTAGATGCCTATGTTGTGCTTCTCGGATCGTCAAATAGCACCTGAATCCCCCCTCAATCTTTCCAGCCTCCTCTGTTGGAATTGGGTGAGATGTATCTGACCACTTTTGTAACTTTCCCAAACGGACAATATGACAATCATCCCAACTTCAGTACATGCAGGAACTATCCAGGTGTGTGGAGAAGAGAACGAATGCAGGGTTTGGACTTCTCTGTCAACCTCTCTATTTCATTCTTTACTCAGCTACTTCAGTCCACTTTTGTGTGAACAACCGAACACCATAAATGGAGGAGAGACTGCCTGAAAGTGTGCGCTGTTATCTCCAATTGCATCCTTTCTATGACAGCAGACTGTTTTTCCCCACCTTTGAGCGTAGAAAAGCAGAACAGCTAAAAACACTTTACCTTTAAACACGGTTAGATGGAACTTTGTGCTGCAGAGAAATGATGTTGGGTAGTGTGAAAGAAAAACACTTTCTTTTCCTATGACACTCTCAAAGTGCCACTGAGCAACCCAGTTGCCAGAAAAAAAAATGTTGGCTTTGTATGTTTCTGCAGACCATTGGATACGTTGAATGTCGACGTTTATGAACCAAAAATATGTTTCACAACTTTGTTTCATAACAGTCTCGTATCACGCTTGCAGAAACACACAATGCCACGTGGTTAACGTTGTGAAACGATTGGTTAGGTTTAGGCAACAAAACTTCTTGGTTAAGGTTAGAAAAAAAATCATGGTTTGTGTTCAAATAGTAACGTAACAGCGTGACGTAACAGCGTGACGTAACAGCGTGACGTAACGGCATGACGTGACGGCGTGACGTAACCCTGAACCCTGAGTCCGAGATCAGAACTGCGTCCATTGCAAGAACGCCGTAATTGACCAATCAGAATCGATTATTCAACAAAGCCGCGTAATAAGATTACGTAACAAGCATAAACAGCGGTCTATTGGGTTAAAGTCCTGTGTTTGTTTGACCCACATCCATTCAACACTCCCACCCGCCCTTAGTGGACTTTCTCGCTCTTTATACTAATATTATACCACGTAACTTTCAATAGCGGTCGCTCAATAATCTACGTCACTTTCTTTGCCCGAATGCAAAAAAGTCCTCATTCAGCGGATCAGTTGTTTTTCCAAAAATGTATAAGGGCAACAGTTTTTCCTGCCGACTAGACTGAACTGAGCATCAAAGCTCAATAAAGGACTGTGGTTATACTGTTCAGCTCCCAGGCTATAACGTTATTGCTGAATAAAAGCTTAGAGCGAAATCAATCTTTATTTAAAAAAAAAAAACTTTTACACTGGACAGCTGGGTGCTGAACTTAATTGTTCCCTAAGAATTAAGAAGCAGATGCCAGCAGCTTTAAAATCTGTTGACAGGCAACTGATGATCAGTAAGTGTTGTGAAAGCTTAGAGTCAAAGTGCTGCTCTTGCTTCTGTCGGCATTGTCAGATCCAAAATGAGGCGAGGCTCTTGCTTGAATGAGGAATTCTTTATGCTGCCTATCACACCCGCAGCTGTGTTAAAAGGTGGTAGCTACTACAATTACATGCATATCAATGTCTCATTTAGGGGAAAGGTCAGACTGTGTAGCCGACAAATTCAAGATGAAAGAAGATTAGTGTGGAGGCCTTTTAACTTTTCATATATATAATGATGCTTCTGTTGAGAAGCTGTCAGCGTTCCCATTTGATCTGATGAGTGTGTTGGCACCACTGATCAAAGAACAAGCCTCATTTGCACACTATCACTTTGCCTTTGAACCTCAGATGGTGAGAGTAAAATAATTTGGCAGATAGGGAACGGCACGCAGCTCCTGACTCCGGCAGTGAGGCGTAGTGTATTAGCATATTACAGATAACGTGGACGGAACATAAAAGCCACAAATAAATTGCCCCCCAAACTTGTGATTTTCTGTAGACTTGCAGGACAAAGACATGGGAGAAGAAAATTTAAATTGTGCTTGTGTAATGGAGTTGTGTAAAGTCAGTGGTGGTGGTGTGTTTCCTCCCTTCCTCCCCTGTCAAGCCTTCAAGTACGAGACCACAAGCCTCAGGAGGATTACTGTAATGCATTACCAATGTCAAACAAGTCTGAGATTAAACAAGTCATTTTCGGTGGGCTCTTAAACCACCCAACTCACTTCGAGGGCTTTGATTCATAACTCATGACGGCTACTTTGCTGTACCTTGAGACGTTTTGTTGAAGCCATGCCAAGGTTACACTATATGTATGAGCGAAAGTGCAACGTGTGCAGTTTCATGCTATAAAATATATTAAGATCCCCTGCGGTGCGTAGTGAATTAGCACCCATCTGGTCTTCTTAACTTTTTTTCCAGAACTTTTTTGCAGTTTTCTTCACAATGGACTCAGAGGTGTTCCTGTCAAAGAGTCCTTGAAAAATGATCCGCTCGTTGTAAATCACTCCGGATGAAATGCCAGAGACGTCAGTTAAATTGATTGTTCAGTGTCAAAGTTTTAATGCTATTCAGCACTTGACACAGTGATGAGATGACACAATTTAAAGACCTTACAATTGAGAAAATAAAGTTATCAGGAAAAGTTTGCTGGCAAAATGTAGTTTATGGACTTTATTCTGGGCTATTTGGAAATATGAAAAGTCAGTTTTATTTTCTGTAATTGTTGATTATTTTGCTTCAGTTAGTGTATTATTTCTGTAGAGCATGTACAGTATTGATATTTAGCTTCTAGGCTCTGACCTCGCCACTCTCCACATGGAAACACCTACTTCAGCACAGCAGGGATATCAAATACATTACTTACTAACATGTCACGTACAGTAGATTCACTATATAGATTAATAGCGTAATGTTACATCAGATTTCCGACTTGATCAGCAGCAGAAACTTTACTACATATAAATCCTGCTTTCCCTGGATGGTTTGTCAGTCTCATTAAAAGTTTTTAATGATGCCAATGACTGTACCAATACCTAATACCTAATAACTTAATTTAGAAAAGTTGAGTCAAGCGAGAAGTGGGAGTGGATTACTTTTCGCTGATGCAGCTCCTTTTCATAATAAAGGTTGATTAATGAAAGATTGATTTTTACATTAAAATCTTGTCTTAGTGCAGCTAAACTTACTTTTCTTGACTGTGGTTTCACTCTGCAGATCTGAACTGATGTGTTCTTGTTTTTGTCTTTTTGGCGTTTCCATAGCGACAGCATGCCAAAGCGGATGGCTCTGATCTGCTTCCTGTCTCTGGTCATGCTGATGAGCATCCTGGGAAACATGCTGGTCATGGTGGCCGTCTGCAAGGACAGACAACTCAGGTGGGACACTTCTGCATTTTGAAAATGAATGAATGAATGTGTGTGTGTGTGTGTGTGTGTGTGTGTGTGTGTGTGTGTGTGTGTGTGTGTGTGTGTGTGTGTGTGTGTGTGTGTTTGTCCTTGTGTCGTTAAGTGAGCCAAAAATAGAAAGGATGTTTGTAAGAGAGAAAGAGAGTGTAAGAGAAGTAGAGCGAGAGAGCCACAGTTAAGTAATACATCAACTGCTTCTGAGACAGGACTTTTTAGAAAGTGGATTCCCCCAACACTGAACACTCCAATAGAAAACAACGTGATCAAACTGATTTTGTCACTCACTCACATCGCATTCAGTATATAGTCTATGCTCTATGGTTAGGACACGGACACCGTAACCTCATTGAGACAGGTAGTCTCATTCTCAAAAGAGACCTGGTAAAAGTTCTTAATCACAGGGGGGCCACCTACAGCAGATGTTTGGTGGCCACAGAGGAACTGTCTGTGGCCACGGGCCATCAGGCCATGGTTAATGTCGACCCTGCATGAATACCCTGTACAAAGAAAGGGTGATTTTTCTGTGCACTTTAAAGCTAGATGAGAAACGGCAACAATACCCGTGACACAGGCAGAGCCGGCAGGTCATCCTGAAGACGGCCGGTCATGTGGGAGCCGCTGTCACCGCAATGATTCATTGTTCTTTTTCTCCTCTCCACCTTTTCTTTCTCTTACTGTCTCTCTGACAGTTGGACTCTCTCTCTATCTCTTTGTCTCTTTCTATCTTGTGACACCTGCCGTGAGAGCTCAGGGTGACCTTTGTCCCCAGGAGGTTGACATCTGTGTGTTGGTTGGGAGGAGGATGAGTGCACCCGAAAAAAGCAGGTGTGTGTCAGTTGTGTGAAGACTTGGGAATAAAAGTAATTAAAGTGAGGTTTCATTTCTGTGTATACATGCATGCAGTGTGTGTGTGTGTGTGTGTGTGTGTGTGTGTGTGTGTGTGTGTGTGTTTAAGAACACTGATGATCACCGCTGTGATGTCTCACCTCCCTGAGGAGAGAAAGATGACACGCCATCTTTGTTTCTCCCCGCCTCATTGTCTTTCTGTCCACTGGGAAATACACATAAAGTCAGAGAGAGAGAGACATCCACTGTCTTTACTTCTAGTACAGATTAACTCACATGCAAATATAAAAAAGACAAACACATAGTGCATGCACACACAAAAACACACACAGACTCACACTTGCTTGGCAGTAGAGTCCCATGGGTGACTGTGTTCGTGACAAAAATAAAGCATAACTCTGAACACATCATTAAAAACCAACAAAACTGTTCAGTGGCAGCAGAGAGTCAGCCTGTTATTTCACAGCGTCTGTCGGATATGGAGGACGGAACCTGCCAAAAAATAAATGAATAAATGACTCAATAAATAAATACATTTTTCATTAAATGTAGCAAACATAATATTAGAAATAAATGTAGCCATTAATGAATTGATAAAATGTGACATAAATTGATTTTTCTGTTTTAATTTGCTTCTTTATTTATTTATCTTTGTATTAATTCCCTTATTTATTTACTGTTTTGTTTAATCTTCCCTTTTATTTATTTTTGCATTTATCTTTTTATTTATTCATTTATTTTGTATTTATTTATTTTTGCACTTATTTATTTTATTTATTTTTTATTCATTTATTTGTTTTTTGCATTTATTTTATATATTATTTTATGTATGCATTTACTTATGTATTCAAGGCAAGAAAACGTGCCTCACATGCCTCCATGTTGAACGAAGAATCCAAAAACATAGAAGAAGATTGATGAATTGAAGTAAATGGGGGCTGCGTTTTACTACAGCAAAACTGTATGTTTTCAAACTCTCACACAGCTTGTGCAGAATAATCCAGGTCTCATTTATCCAGTCGTATGCTCACTACTTCCCAAACACATGCATCTTTGCTAAAACCTTATTACAGTGGAAACCGCTTATAGTGATCAAAAAGCTTGGGACAGAATCATTCCTATACAAACGCTGTTTAAATAATTTGCCTTTAGTAATCAAGTAGTCCGCTGACAGTGTTCATTCATTCACATGCTCTCACTGCAGAGCCGGCCAAAAACGGCAACGTCTCACCCGTAAATAGCGAAACGGTCCGTTTCATTACTCTGTATTCATGTAATAAATATACAAATGACAATTAGATGGTAATCTGCATGAGAAATGATGCACAACAACAAAAATTTTGTGATAATA
>CAKAKR010036372.1:0-22410 GCA_916700685.1 Adelosebastes latens
AAGAGAAACACCAGCAGTTTCACACCAGACAGAGGAGGGATGACCAGAGCCAGGCAAAACGGTCCAGAGAGGGAAGCTTTCCTCACCAAATTTAATATGAATATTTGAGGATTAATCCTCTTCCTCTAGTACCAACATCATAACAAAATGTCATGAAAAGTAAGGCTGCACAATATGTTTGTTTTTTTAACATCACCATGATGTCAACTTGCGCAATAAACACATCGCGAAAGATTGCGATATTGCACTTTGAACAATGTATTAAATTACATCCCGTCTGTAGGCACTATTTTGCTCTCTCACTCTCTGGCCAATCAGACAGCGCCTTCACCGTTGGGTACGTCTGATTGGTCAGAATCTGCAGGCATGAGAGTGATGTTTATTAGACTAGCGCTGCCGTACTACTCTGCATGGTTGAAGGAGGAAATTGTAAAGCGTGAATGCCAGAGAGGAACTGATAACGGAAATTGTTTTTAAGTTATTGTTTTGAACGTTTATTGTGAACACCCAGATGCTCAGGGATTTTTTGAGTTAGCTGAAAACGTAGTAGAAAACTGCCCTTTAAAATGTAACTGTACTATTGGTGCCTTTTGTGTTCACTCCAATGTTCAATTTGTTCAAAAGATTGTTGGAAATATTTTGTTAATTTTTTAATTCAACAAGCAATTTGCTGTATTTCAGCAGTATACTGAAAGCAGCAGAAAGGCAGAGTACACTTTAATATCTGTTTAATTTATCGCAAGTACTATCGCGATTTTCAACGTTAATGAAATGTACCTATATCTCATCAGCTGAGTGTGTTTAGTAAATGTCAAGGAAATCTGGCTATTTGATGATGAAATATATAATGTCCAAAAGGAAATGGTTCATTGTAGAGTTGAAACGATTTCCCCATCCACACGATCTTTAACTATAATAATCGATTAATTGTTTATTTATCAAGCAAACATGTCGATCACTTTTTGGTTCCAGCTTCTCAAATGTGAGGATTTGCTGCTTTTTCTATTCTACATGATTGTAAATGAAATGGCTTTGGAGTTTTGGTCGGTTGGACAAAACGACTGAAGAATCATTGTTTTCTGACATATTATATAATAAATGGCATAATCAATTCGTCAATAATAAAAAATAACCATTAGTTAGAGCCGTAGTTCATTCTTGAGAATGTGTCCAAAAAGGATGGAGGATGAATCATTTCCATTTTTGACACTTCATGGTTTTCTTTAGCGCCTCTCTCAGGCCAAAATGTCAACTTCACACAGAATCGGTGTGTTTGCCTGGCTGTGGTCACATCCATGAGGCCAGTTGCATAAAGAAAATGTAAAACACTTTAACTTGAATATCTGTACAAATGCAAGGGTTCGACTGATATGGGCTATTTAAAGGTTTGGCTTAGCTTGATGTTATAATATATTATCTTAATGGTAATATAATGGTAATGGCATAATATCTTAATTTTTTTTAATGAGAAACTAATCTAAAAATCTTCTTGTTCCATTGGAATAAGCTCAGAAAATATGTTTACACTAACATTAATAAACATTACATGTCTTGAAAATGCACTTCCTGTCAGCTCACTGATGTACGGAAACTAAACTTTGAACTGTGTTGAGTTTAAAAACATCTCAAGTGGGATTTGGGAGCTAAAATCAGTGAGTAGGGGCTTTAAAGTGGATTTCAGTGCAGTATAGTTTTTAAGCTGCAGCTACAGTGATTACTTGCCATAAATTTGATCCCAATGTTAATAAACATGAACCCAAACCAGTCGAACCATCACACCCAGTTCATCTGCTCTGTATGGGAGTAAAATCTATCTTTGCTCTTGACGTCCCATTTTTATGCAACTGTGCCCCAAAGCCCTTTAGCAAGGCATGGCCGGCTGGGTGTGGAGGTGTCTCCTCATGCCTCACCTGAAGGCCGGTAACAGTGAGGCGGCGAGCGTCGTTCGCTGGAGCGACAACGGGAACAAGGTAGGGGCTGTCAGGTATGTGCTGGTCGTTAAACTTCACCGAAATCTCATAATCACCTGGAGAGGAGGGGGCGGGAATGTAAGTAAGAGAGTCAAAGATGCAAAGATGTATCAATCATCAGGGTGAACTGTGTGTGTGCGTGTGTGTTTTCTCTACCGGGGTCCTGAGCGATGTAAGAGACGCCGCAGGATCCATCTTTGCGGTCGTCGAAGGAGATCTCCGCCCTGCTGGGTCCCTCCACGGCAATGGACAGACCGCCGGCACCCGCCTCCCTCGTCCAGATACTGAACTCAGCTGGAGAGAGAGAGGGAGAGGGAGAGGATATAAGAAAACTGCAAATCCCCAATACACAGACTTCTTTCTTACAGGTGAGTTCAGGTCTTCTCTGCAATAGATGGAGCAATACCACTACATGTGGTTGTGATCCTATATGCAGTGATACAGATCCATGTGTTATAATTTATGAGGCGAGATCATCATTAATCAGCTATTTCTGAATACAAGTATTACCACTGAGCACAACAAAGATTTTTAGCTATTTTCTGATAATCAATCCTGTTAAAACACAATAGTTTTTAAAGCTAAATAAAAGCAAATGTTTGTGTGAATTCTCTGTCACTGCGTGCATAAACAAAGTAGAAGAGAACCAGAGCGCTCAGCACAAAGAAGAATATTCACGTGTCCAAAATGTGATTGAACACGAGATGGAACCTATGTTTTGGTATTGATTCTTTTGACACTAGTATAAATACTCAAAACCAGACTTGTGACGGTTCTGTGACTGTGGAATATCTTTTGGACATGTTAAGAGATGTGACACATACCGTATAGGCCACAATACCGTTGACCCTTTTTGCAAAACAAATGTTTTCACTGAATAAATAATGGAAAAATTAGTTAACCAGGCCGTTTTCTGGAGTTTTACAATCTGGTAGCCTAAAATTAGTTACTTTTGTAAATCAAAAGTGTGCCCCAGTGAAAGGATATGGCTGGTGTTGTTCTACATTTTTTTTATTGGCAACAAATCCCACGTAGAGACCCAAACCAACACCATGTATGTATATCTCTTACTTTTGGACTACTCTACCCTCTCTGTGACACAAAGTCCCCTTTTGTTCCTACAGAAGATCTAAATCTTTAAAAATGGCTCACAAATAGATTTTCGTTTTGTTTTTTTTAAAAACTCAATAATTTCCTTAAACAGCTTTTAGCAAACATTACTCAATCAGGAGGGAACTATTTGCTAACATGTCACCCAGTGCATCAGTGTGGCTCATTGATGTGTGTTTAATACTTTTTGGATAACAATGGAACTCTCTGGCACAGAGGAAGAAGATATATCAGGCTTTGGATACATAGACAATACTTGTAGATCCGTTCATTGTTAGTTTTAGTCTTTTCATGGGTTTTGTTGACAATAACTAAAGAATATCACCAGACTGATCCTTGTAGGTCAGGCATGTAGCTCGGATGTGAAGGTGAGGGTTAGGAAGGAGGGAATGCATGTAGTCAATGTCAAGTCCCCTTAAGAATGATGCCTGTATGGGTGTGTGTGTGTGTGTGTGCGTTTACCTGGCTCTCCTGCCTGTGCTCCCTCCAGTCCCGGACCTCCTGCTCTCACCTTGGCGGCCCCGCCCTCTCCCAGCGGCCCCACAGTGAACTGGAAGGGGCTGCCCGGCACGTGCATGCCCCTGTACTTCACACTCACGCTGTGCACACCCATCTCTGTTGGCACGAAGCGCACACAGTAGGTGTCGTTACCCACAGCGACCAGCTCTGCAGGCTGACGGGCTCCAGAGGGAGAAGTGACCTCAGCAGTGACGTCCTGCATGTCGATCGCTGCAAAGACAGAGTTTTATTACTATTTTTTTTAAAAGCTAAAATAAACTGAATTTGAATGAGTGAAGAGAGAGAAGGAGACGACGAGGACGAGAGAAATAAAAAACAGCTGCAACTTGATAAAGCATGTTATGTTGCAAACCTTGTGCTGACAACCCAGCCCATATTTTTTTCCCAGGGCTACAACGCACCCTCCACCCTGGCACCGCCCACCGAGCAGCGGGCATTAACGACCCAGACACCCCTCGCTGCCCTCATCCCCCCTGCCAGCACCAGACCAGAGAGGCCGGAGATGAGGCGCACGTGCCCAGGGGAGAGGCTCTGATCCTGGGCAACAGCAGAGGAACGAGTCCTGCAACCGCTGGATCTTCCCGACCACCAGAGGGAGCAGTAGGAGCGGGAGGAGGTGTGAGAGAGGAGCTGCCGAGACAAGGCCAGGAGGAACCAGCTCACTGGAGGAAGAAGAGGATGAACAGGGGGAGGAGGATGAAGAGGTGGAGAAAGAAGAGAAGAATGATTGGAGACAGGGACAGAAGACAGAGGAGGAGAAAGTAAGGAGAAGCTGAGGAGGAAAAGAGGGAGACATGATGGAGAAGAGGGAAGAAAAGAAAGAAACAAGACAGACAATAGAAAAAAGGCAGAAAAGAAAAGAAACCATGAGACAGAAAGAAAAAATACAGAAAGAAAAGAAAGAAGGAGAAGGAAGCAGAGTGAGACAAAGGGAAGAGCGGAAGAAAAGGGAAAGAAAGAAAAGAGATCAAGAAAGGACAAAGCTGACACAGACTACAGTCTACAGAACAGCAGTAAGAAACGAGACAGAAACCAGAGGAACGTCAGAGCTTCAGACAGGAAACTGTTTTAGAAAAGGAGGAGGAGGAAGAGCAGCTCTGATGACGCAGGGTGCTTTCAGTCTGAACGTCGTCTCCAGGTTTCAGCCGGACAGAACGCTGACGGTCTGGACACATCGAGGTTTAACGAGGTTTAATGAGTACCTGAAGGCTTTTTCAATGACAAATCAACCAAACACCCACTGATGTTACCGTTCAAGATGTTTACAGGTGATGGATTAGACCAAAGCCACGGCTGCAGCCATCCAGGCAGTCCAAACAGGAGCCTTCAGATTAGTGAGGTAAGAAAGTGTGTTTGTGTGTGTGTGTGTGTGTGTACTGTACCTGGTATCTTCAGGCTGAGGTCACACGCACTCCCCACGCTGGCAACAGACGCCGCCCTCTGTCGTCGGGTGATGCTCTCCCGGATACGACCCTCTCCCGTCACCCGCACTGTGAACGGACTTCCTGTTGATAAACAAACACACCTTCAGTTATTTGTCTGAAAGTAAGTATCCAATTATGGTTCATTAAAAATCTATTCCTCCTCCCTTAGTTTCGAACTGCTGGATGCAAAATGACTCCAACTTCACTGAAAAGTGAAGTTAGTTTTGGTAACAGTCCAACGGGGCCCTTTTGGAAGCACTTTTTTTTATTTGCAGATGTTCCGACTCGGAGTCTGAAGGAAACGTTAGTCTTTAAATAAAGTTGATTGCCTTAAATCCGTGTGCTCCAGTGTGTTTTGGACCTGCTCTCTGAAGTTTATTTTCACTAACAGTGAACTAAAAACATCGTCTGTTGTTACCTGGGACGTGTTCCTCTGCGAAGCGGATTGAGACGATGTAGTTTCCTGGTTCAGTAGGACAGTAGGTGACTCTACACGTCCCGTCCTCCATGTCCTCCGTCTGGATGTCCACCTTACTGGGACCTTCAATGGATAGAGCAAGGCCGCCATAACCTGCACACACACACACACACAGATATATGAAGCTAACACTACTGGCTTGCTAACGGCAGAAACTAGCAGCTGTCGGACTTTTTCATGATGTTATCGTGTACCTTAATTTCAGCAATTAACTTGGTGAATACAATATTATTAGAATAGTGTAATGAATACAATAATATTACTGATTAAAGGCTTTAAGTTTATATCAAACACATGACTAAGAGTCTACAGTCATGCTAGCAGCTCTATGACGTTGTACATAGGCACAGCAGTGCTTTGAGCTAAATGCTAACATGCCGATGTAGGTATAAAGTTTACCATGTTCAACATCTTAATGACCAAATGTTAGCATGCTAACATTCTGATGTTTAGCAGGTATAATGTTTACCATGTTCAACATCTTAGTTTAACCTGTTAGCATGCTAACATTTGGTAGTTAGCACTAAACTACTGAGGCTAATGAGAATGTTAGTTTTGCAGGTATTTGGTCATAAAACAAAGTGTTGAACAAATTGAAACTTTGACCTAATGATGGCGCTAGATGAAAACTTAGTGGATCCCAAAAGTTATTACAATTCATCCTGAGATGGACATGAATGTCTGAACCAGATTTCATGACAATCTTAACCACAAATGTCAACCTCATTGTGACACTACAGGAAAAGTCAGGGGATCACCAAAGTCAGAGGGATTCATCCTCTGGGAAACATGAATGCATGTACAAAATTTCATGGCAATCCATCCAGTAACTGTTGAGTAATTTCAGTCTGGACCATAGTGGTGGACCAACAAACCAACGTTGCCCTTCATAGAGCTACGCTGCTAGCATGGCTAAAAAAAAAAAAGGCTTTAAAATCGTTAAACACAGCTGTGACGGTTGAAGCCTTCCATACTGACCGGCCTCCCGTGTGTCAACCACGAAGCTGGAGTTGTTGAAGGTGGTTCCCTGGGTGAGGCCGTCGCCTTGAGCTTTGACTTGGCTGGCGTCGCCGATCTCAGACTGGACAACCATGATGGTGATGGGACTGTTGTCGACGTGACGGCCGTTCTTCAGGATGCTGACCAGGTGTTCGCCCACCTCTCTGGGGATGAAGGAGATACCTGGGAGGAGGAGAGAGGAGGTAGAAGGATTGAAGAGATGAGGGAAGTGGGGAAACATGGAGGAGAGGAAGGACAGGAAACAGAAGGGGGAGGATGAAAGGAGAAGGGGATGAGGAAGACAAGAGGAAGGAAGGAAGGAAGGAGAGATAGGAATCAAAAGCAAACATATGGAGAAGGAAGGAGGAAGAAGGAAAAGGGGAGAGAAAAAAGAAGAACAGGAAGGAGGGAAATGGATGAAGGGGGGGTAGTAGAGAATGAGCAATGTGGAGAGAAATAATGTTTATATTTATGTGTGTGTGTTTATTTGTGCGTGTGTGTTACCGATGTGGTTGTTGGCCAGCCTCTTCAGCAGGCAGGGCTCATCACGGCCGGATGGCGCTTTGATGCTGGCGGTCAGCACGCTCAGGTCCGTCTCATTAATGTCCAGAGAGAAATCTGCCGCCGAGCCCAGTTTGACCTGAGAGCGCCGCTGGTTGTCCTCTGAAACGCACACAAACACACACAGAAGTAAGACACCACTGTGGACATGGAGCTGAACCGAGCCATTAAACATTATGTCGGTTATGAACTTAAAGTGAATCAATATCTGCCTTTTATTAAATTACAACAACCACAACCTCTTTTGTTTAAATAAAAATACTAGGGCTGACAAAGTCAACGCTTTAATGCAAATTTGTTTTAACGCCACTAATTTCTTTAACGCATTAATGCAATTGATATTTCGGAGGTTGTAACGGGCTCAGTTTTAAAGCTAGAGTGAAAATAATGGTATCATATGAAACTAAAAGAAACTTAAGGAATCCATTTGTACCAACCATGTCATACTAGCTTGTTGCGAAGGAAGTTAAATAACGCTCCAAAGTTACGCTAAATTTTGGCGAGGAAAAACTGTCATGTCCATTTTCAAAGGGCTGAAAATGGGTTCTATGAGTACCCACGAGTCTCCCCTTTACAGACATGCCCACTTTATGATAATCACATGCAGTTTGGGGCAAGTCATAGTCAAGTCAGCACACTGACACACTGACAGCTGTTGTTGTCTGTTGGGCTTGAGTTTGCCATGTTATGATTTGAGCATATTCTTTATGCTAAATGCAGTACCTGTGAGGGTTTCTGGACAATAATTGTCATTGTTTTGTGTTAATTGATTTCCAATAATAAATATATACATACATTTGCATAAAGCAGCTCATTTGCCCAATCCCATGTTGATAAGAACATTATACAATTGACAAATCTCCCTTTAAGGTACATTTTGAACAGATTAAAAATGTCCGATAAATTTACGATTAATCGCGATTAACTATTTTAATTGATTGACAGCCCTAAAAAATACATTTGGAGGGTAGAAATGAGAATAAAATACTTTTTATTATAAAGGATTTGTTTTCCAGTGCTCCTGTAAAGGCTCTGGATTATAGATCATTAATAATATGCCTGTTCATGCATCAGTGTCCGTGTGTGTTAGCGTGGAGTCTGACCGGTGATCCTGGCGGTGAACGGGCTGCCCTCGATGTGCTTGCTGTTGTATTTGACCAGAATGTTGTAGTCTCCGGGCAGAGTGGGCACGTAGCTGACGCTGCACGTCCCGTCCTTGTTGTCCACACAGCTGATGTCAGCTTTGGATGGACCCTCGATGGCCAAGTCCAGACCCCCTTGATGGACAGATGGACAGGTTGTATTTGAACAGGATGTTATCACTGATTTACTAAAAATAAAACCCTTGTTCCATAAACACTGATATGCTTCTTCCTCTTCTTACTGCTACAATATTACCATGACAAACACTAGTACTGCAAATATTGTCACTACTACTGCTACAAATACTACTATAACAGCTTTTTTACTGGAACAATGAGTCCATTAGTCAACAGACAGAAAATTAATCAACACAATTTGAAAAAGTCATGTATCCAGAAAAAAAATGGCAAACATGTATTGTTTCCAGTGAGGATGTGCTGCTTTTTTCTGTTTTATATCACTGGAAATGGAATCTCTTTAGGTTTGGACTGTTGACCAGACAAAACAAGACAGTTGAAGACATCAGCTTGAGCTTTAGGAAACTGTGATGGACATTTTCTACCATTCTCTGATATTTTAACGTCACAATGAAACAGAAGTTAGAGCGTCTTGTGGGCATGGTTTAGTTAAGTTTCAAATCTTTGAAATTTGATAGTGAATACAGCACAATACGCCGGCCTCCACCCACACCTCCCTGACTTGTGTTGTTAGATCAGGAGGAAGAGGGAGAAATGAATAAATTAGCACATAACAACAATTTTGGAAATGTAAACAGTTTTTACCAAACACATACGTCACATTACAGAAGATAAAGACACTCTAAGTTCCGTTTTACTGTGACTTTAAAGACCAAAAAAATAACTGATTAATCAAGAAAATAATTTGCATATCAATTATTTATTTAAAACCACCAGACCGTAGAACTATAACTATTAATCTTGCTGAACACAGGAAGCTAAAATATTAAAATTTGAATCTCTAAAAAGCATTTTCTTGAGTCTACCATTTTGCTTTGGTGTATAATTGCTGCTATTCATCTCCAGAGAGAGGATTACATGCACCTTCAAGGGTTGGCATAATTTCAAGGACTTTTTAAAAAATAAAATCTTATTGTTTACTAAAAGACTTCCAATTTTGGAAAACGGTGTGCACTGCGGTCTGTCCTTTTTGATAAAAAAAAAAAAAGAGTGCGATTTCTTCAAATTCTTGAGGCTTCAATATTATTGATACCAATTCTGTTGCAGCCACAAATGTGCAACTTTTACAACAAATGCCATGATGACAAAAAACAAAGCAACCCTACACCACTACGACTAATGCCGTCATCACAGCTCCTTCTGCTGTCACCAGAATAACTAGCAGCTCTGCTCCTCCTCCTCCTGTAGCTAACGTACCTTCAGAGGCGTCCTCTGTGAAGACGGTGAACGTGGCCGTCTTGTTGGCGACGCCGTAGCTCAGACCAGGACCGTAGGCTGAGACATTGGGACTACTGGCGTTGTTCACATAGAACTGAAGGGGAGACTCTGCAACACACAAACATCAGTACAACAAAAAGCATTAAAACTAAGGGAAATCTTAATACTACAGTTCCTCTAACTTTTGGTGAAGGTTTTCTCCTGTTTCAACATGACAATGCCCCCATCATATGTACACAAAGCCAGCTCCATAAAGAAATGTTTTTTTAAAGTCTGGTGTGTAAGAATTTGACTGGTCTGCAGAGAGCCCTGAACTCAACCCCATCCAGCACCTTTGGAATGAACTGGAATGCGTACTGTGAGCCAGACCTGATCACCCAACATCAGTGTTGAACCTCACTGATGCTCTTGTGGCTAAATGTGAGTAAGTCCCTGAAACCAGGTTACAAAATCTAGTGGAAAACCCTCCTAGTAGAGTGGAGGTTGTTACAGCAGCAGATTAGCGCCCACGGTGTCTGAATCACATGTTCTAGTGTCTCATGTGGCTTGAATGGTCACATGTTCACACACTTTTGACCATGTACTCTGGGGTGGATTAATGCACAGGCTGGCCTAGGCTGCAGCCTAGGGGCCCCACGTTTGCAAGGGCCCCGGATTGGCCAGATTATTTTTAATTATTTAAATGTATTTCAGAGAAAAAAAAAATCTTTACCCTGTTGGCCCATAAGAAAATAAATTAAAAAGTAGCTGATTAAGTAGGCCCTATGATGTGGCCAGGTTCATAAGGTCAATTTGGTTTTCAAATAATACATCACTGATACTAGCCAGAATAACAAAAAGCACTGAAAGCGGCTGAAAGAACACTGTGACCAAGATCGACTAAAGAAAATCCCTAAATTGACTAGATATTTAAAGGCTTAGAGCAAAGGCTGTCTTAATTGTCTCAAGTGTGTATGTGTGGGCCGTGTAATATTCCTAGCTTGCTTTTACACATGGCACTAAATTACTTTTTTTTCTGGTAATGTTAATCATTGATCATCCTTCTGACGTTTAATGATAATAACGGTGATTGATTGAGCTATCGATATGCAAACGGATGTTTAAGGGCGTTTCTACATGAATTTATGGCTAACTGTGGGAGTGGAAATGAGGCTTGAGCACGCTTGCGCCCAGCTCCACAATGATTGAGATTTATAAAACAGAATCAGGTTTACGTGCAGCTATTCATAAATCTGCCGAAAAGAATGTGTATGCAAATTTCTGTCTTTGTGCGTACACACAGTTTTAGTCGGGAATCTACACAGATGTCTATATTTCATCTTTCTAACCAACCCTGATCATGAGATCTGTGTATGGGTGCTGACCTGGGATATGTGTGCCGTTGTATTTGATGTGCATCTCGTGCAGGCCGGCCTCAGTGGGTGAGTACTGCACTGTGACCGTCCCGTCCTGGTTGTCTGAGATCACCGGCTGAGCTGATTTACCTGAAGGCATCAGCACCTCACCTGAGAGAGAGACAGTTAGAGACACATGTAAATATTCTTTGCATATTTCCATTTGACTTTTGTCCTATTATTCTGTTATTATTAGGTTTAAAAAAGTTGTATCTTATGTATGTAAATGGGAATGTAGGAAAAATGGTAAAATTCCCCCAAACTACTGTATCTCTACACTATCTCTTAAACCAAATCGCACATATGATGATAACTAACTGTTTGGAGCCCCCTGATGGAAACCTCTGATCTAGCACCATCATCAGGTGAAAATGTCAATTTGATCAATACTTTGGAGTACGACTAAAACCTTCTAAACTAATGACATTCCCATCAGCCCCAGCTGTACTTCTGTACCAATGCTTCCCATCAGTCTTCCTCTCACCTGTGATTTCTCCCTTCCTGAATGAGAAAGGTATCACCATGTCAAACGGTCTGAAGCCGCTTCCGTTAACGCTGCTGCTGTCTGGCTCGCCTGATTTCACCTGGATGAAGACAGACACAGACAGACGTTATAACGAGTCTATTCAGCACCGAAAACAACTACCTGTCCGTCTCAGCGACCTGCATTAGAAACATGCTGCTGCAACCAAGCCCCGCCCACACAGGGGCATCCTGGGAAGTGTAGTGCAATGGAGCAGAGAAGGAAAAGGAGAATGATGAGGAGGTGACTCTGTGATGCAGCCACAGCGATGAAGAGTGCACTGAGGAAGATGAGAAAGAGACACCACAACAAATCCCCTGGAGGAAAAAATAAATAAATCCTCAAACACCCGTAACCATAGCAACGCCTTCTGCAACACATCTCACAGACACCTGGGTTTTATCATTTCTGTTACATTGTTAGAAGTTTGCTGCGATCCCTTTGGCTGAGACAAAAAGAGAAGCGATGACATGGAGGAAAAGCGGGCGAGCAAGAGAGAGGTGAAGTTTTAACCAGCAGCCACCTGCAAGAAAGGAGCAGTGTGTGTGTGTGTATATTTGTTTGTGAGTTTTATGCAGTATGTGCCTACCATATGTTATGTTAAAAGGCAATTTCACCCAAATTACAAATACATATATGGCGTGTTTGAGCAAGTAAGCTTGTGTGTCTTTTCGAGTGTGTGTGTTTGTGTGTGTGTGTTGGGGTACCCGGGGCTTGGAGCCAAGGGGGACCTGTTGCTGTGGAGGCGTCACCGCTGGGATTATGGGTACCTCATCAGTAGCCTGAAGACACGACAGTAAGGGTTAACATCTGACCTCACATACAGACACACACACAGTCCTAATCCAGCCCCAACACACCGGCTCCATCCACTCCCTCTTTGTTTGTACGTACACATGGAGGTTTCTCTAGTTTAGGGACCAACGCAGGCCAGTTAGTGTGACAGGGAAGTGAAAATATACAGTGAGTCTACATCAATGTGGGTAACGGACACCTCTCTCTGTGGTGGAAGTACATTAAACCTGCAGTAGGCCGAATGTTTTTGGCATCATTCGGCAAAAATTCAATAATAACCTTTCAGCATATTGTAATTCAAGTGTACTGAGAGGAAACTAGACTTCTGCACCTCATCATGGCTCTGTTTTCGGGCTTTAGAAAATCTAGCCCGTGAAGGGAGACTCTGGCCAATCACAGGTCATTTCAGAGAGACAGCGTTCCTATTGGCTGTTCATCAATGGAGGCAGCTGTCAATCACTCGCAAACTCCGATCACATGGTCAAACTAGAAGTGCACTCGGAGAGCGCAGACCACCGCCAACGCAGGTTTCATGTACGTCGCTGCCAACTTTCAGAAAAGTAGTATTTAATTTTTTTATTTTATTGCTCCCCAGATTGGAACATCACAGCTCGACTTTGTCTGTCTGTATGGTGTCTCCTGTGTGTGCTACGGGCATCAATTTGCATGCATTAAATGACATGATGTGTAGTGAAAGCAGCGTGTAACCTGCTCTTTATCCATCTCCAAAATATACTTGAAGTATAAAAATATCCTTCAGGTCAAAGCTTCGTTCGTGAAAGATGGCTGTGATGATAAAAATTGAGGCATAAGATGGAAGACAGAAAAATGTCTAGGTGTAATAGAATAATAATAACAATAATAATAATAATAATAACTTACTGGCTGAAAAAGCGAGGTGTCTCACAGTTTACCTGTTTGTTTACATCCTCCACCACAGAGTGACTTTATGTGTAGTGACAGACTGTGGTGAAGGGCAAGTGTGTGGGGACTGGTTTGGAAAAGTGCGACACACACACACACACACAGGCTAACAGACAGACGTTTTGATGACATACACTGCTGTGGCAGCGTGGGTAAATCCTGGACTGTAAACTGAAGGCATGAGGTCAAAAGGTAATCTGAAACCAACTTAATTAATCAACCAATAGTCTCACTTAAACCTGCATTCACTGATTTTTTTTGGTCACTTGAGGGCAGAAGGACATCACAACTATAATGCAGTTGCATAAAGTCAAAGTAAATTGGTTTTTCATGTTGTACGAACATGAATAGAAACCAGCAGCTGCCTGGAACGACAAGAAAAATACATAAAACATCGAAAACCCTACTAGAAACACAGGTATGGTCCTTTAAATACGGAAACCATTTTGGATCTCCATTCAAACTGTAATAAAGCCAAACACTGAGATCTCCATCGGTCTCCATGTCTTTGGGACGCTCTTCCGTTCAAAGCTGCAACAGATGACCATCTCAGCTTACGCGAACCCATTTTGGATCCCTAATCAGAGTTTAATGAACACTATTCTGCATCCCTCCCTCACCATGACTTTGAAGGGACTGCGTGGGACGTTTTCCCCTCCGAAGCGGACGTAGATGACGTAGTTCCCAGGCGCCAGCGCGGTGTAGTAGATGTCGAAGGTGCCGTCCTCGTTCTCCATCACTTCTGCCTCCACCTCGCTGCCGTCGGGCTGAACCACCACGCAGCTCACCTTCCCCTTCCCAGCACCCTTAGCGTTCACCACCAGGCCCAGCTCCTCGCCGATGGCCACCGTGGGACCCACACCTGGACCTGGGGAGGGGGGTGGAGGACATTTTATTAGATTTGTTTATTCCCCTAAATGCTTTCTAATGTTTTGTTTATTCATGTTTTCTGTGAGACATCATCAGCCGTGGTCACGTACCGGTGACGGTGCACTTGCTGGCGTCTCCGGTTGCCGTGGCGCGAACTCTATAAGGCGAGGCGGGGATGTCGTCACCGCCGTACTTTATGACGATGGTGTACCGACCCGCACGGTCGGGAATGTAAGACACCTGGTATGTACCGTCACCGTTGTCATGGATACTGGGCTGCTTAGGTTTACCATCCTGGTCCTGGAGTGGAAGGAGGAAGAAAGAAGGGAGGACAAAAAGTTTAGGTGTGATGTTTTTTTTCATTTGTGTGTATAATTACTGTAGGAGTGTGTGTTTTACTGACAGTGATGAGCACGCTCAGTTGGCCCTGGCCGGCGTCCTTGGCATCGATATTGAACTCGACAGGGAAGCTGGCGGGGACGCCATTGGTCAGCCCGGGGCCGCTGGCTCGCACTTTACTGGCATCGTGAGTGGGCAGAACCCGAAACTTGAAGGGACTGAAGAATCCACAGACACAGTTATTACAGACACTGATCCTCAGGGACAACAGCAAAGTGCTGAGGTGCTCCTGAGCAAGGCACTCAAACCCCACAAACACTGCAGTAAGTGGATTTTCTGTTTGTTAGTTAGCCATAAAGAAAATAGAAAATATTTTGTTCCAACAGACAAATGAAAAAGCTCTTCTGCTTTTCGTGCATTTATAGTGTGAATTTGGAATTTATCATTAGAGTAAAAATTATTTTCCTCCCAAAATTTCCCCCACTATAGTTTGAATTTTGAATAAAAAGAGAGTCCAAGTAAAAAAAAGTCCCACAAAAATAGCTCAGAGTGTAGAGAGAGATCAAAATATAAATGAATTCCTAAAAATCCTTATATTTTTCCACAGATTCCGCAGATCTGATTTTGTCTTTAAACTAGGGCTGTCAAAGTTAACGTGATAAAAACGTGTTAAAGCAAATTAGTTTAAACGCCACTAATTTCTTTAATGCATTAACGCAACTTGCGAATTTTTGATTAAAGTATATTTTGAACAGATAAAAAATGTGTGATTAATTGGCGATTAATTGTGATTAACTTTGGCCAATCGTGATTTATCGCGATTAAATATTTTAATTTATTGACAGCCCTAGTTTAAACTGATCATTGACTCCTGAACGTTAGTACTTCTGTAGTGCAGTACTACTCAGTCAGTACCTGCGGGGGACGTCCTCCTCTGCGTACTTGACGGCCACCGAGTAAGGCCCCTCCGCAGACGGAGTGTAGGACACCAGGTGAGTCCCGTCCCCGTTGTCCGTCACCTCCACGGGCTCTGCGATGCCTTTAGGAGCGGTGACGGCCACAGCCAGGGGAGCCACGCCCGCCTTCCTGCAGTCCACAGTGAAGGATTGTGGGATTTTGGCTCTGACCCCTGACCCCACACCGGGACCAGACACCTTGACCTTGCTGGAGTCCACCACGTCCTTCACTGGGACCTTGAATGGACTTCCTGGAAACAACAGGAAGAGGAAATGTTAGCCCAAGTATCGGCTAATTGTAATAGCTCTATAAAGTTTATCCTGCTGTTACACTCTTGACGTGGTTTCTGGGTAATGTGGTTTCTGCATCTTGAAGCTCTCTGTACCTCCAACAGCCTTTACATAGCTGAACTATAAACCAACAGCTGTCTATGAAAGATGTCCAACAGGGAAACATGCTGAGCTTTTCCTGAACATAGTCAATTAAACCGAACTGCGGCTGTTTTAATTTCAACCACATCTTTAAAACATTAAACTGAAACACTCGGCACTTCTTTTATCAGCCAATAACATCTTTTTAACATTAACTGAAAAACACTAAGCACATCTTTTAAATATTTTACGGGAATCGACATTAAAGTGCCTTTAAGAAATAAACAGATATGTGAGGGACAATTGTCATGACAATCTATCTAGATTTAAAGAACAAATCTTTTGATATACTATATTTTCTTATAGTCAACAAATCCCATAACAAAAATGAATGTATTTACTAACAAGTATTGTGTGTGTGTGTGTGTGTGTGTACCACAGCCTGGGGCTGAGTGCCACAGACAGGGTAGTAAATTACTGAGAGATGAACTAACACATTGCTGGTTTTACTAAAGTATAGAATAACATCAGACTGATTCTCTTAGATAATTCACTTCACAGCAACCGACCAAACAATCCTGCCAATCATAAATCACGTAATGCTGTTAGTCACCAGCAGGACATGGCTTTTAAAAATCTAATCTCACCGGGGATATGCTCTCCTCCGTAGGTGATGTTGACGTCGTAGAGGCCGGGGGTGAAGGGAACGTACTCCACGCTACAGCTGCCATCTTTGTTGTCTTTGCAAGACATCTTGGACTCTGACGGACCCTCCACAGTGATGCCGAGACCGCCAATACCTGCCCCTCTGGTGAAGGATCAACACACCCAAAATCAGCAATAGTTTGACCTCAAACTAGATACTTTATCATTGCAACAACGAATCCAAACGAGTAACAGTACCTGGTGATGATGTTGAAATTGTTGGGCTGGTCCGTCAGGGCTTGTTGGAGCCCGGGGCCAGTAGCCACCACCCTGCTGGGGTCACATCCCTCCGACACTGACACCCTGAATGGGCTCTTAGGAACCGGTGTATCGTCATACAGAACCTGGACATTGTGGACGCCTGAAATACACACCGGGACAGACAGCAGCTGATGATGATCACAATACGGTATGTTGTTGATTACAGTAAAATAGTTTGGTACAGCATAATGTTTTGTACACACAGGTGCACCAGGCACGTTACCATTTTCGAAAGGCGTGTACTCGACGTCGTAGGTCCCGTCAGCCTTGTCGGTAATCTGGCAGTCTGTCAGCGCTCCGGAAGGGTTCCTGACCTCCGCCTTAACGTGGTCTCCTCCTCGCCGGGTCAGAGGACTGGCGTCTACTGTGAACGACGTGGTGGCTTCTCTGAAAACAGCTGGACGAGAGAGGAGGGAGGAACGTATGTTTAAATTACTATGTATAAAATGACAATGTGACAACAAAGTGACGCTTGAACTCAAATGTTAAAGGTTATATTGATAACATTTTTATGTAGACAAATATTTTAAAAAAACATCTACAGAGCCTTTAGAAAGGTGCCGAATAAAAGTATGTCTTTTCCTGAAAAATATTATTATGATTGTGAATTAATCATTTTTCAAATTTTGGCAGGTCCAAAATGAATGTTTTGTTTATCTCTGTAGAAGATATCTGACATTTGTTTCCAACTTCTAACAAGGCTTGTGAACCAATTGTAAAACAACATTGGTATATCGCCAGTTAGTGTGGAAAAAACAGATAAATGGCTGAACCACCTGGCAACGACTTGTTATGAAGTAATGCAATGGATCGGGGGATGGAGAATGGGACCTCTTGTGGCTGAATGTTATCAATGTTATCAATAGCACCTTTAACAATATCGTTTAATATCATGTTTTTATTATTTTGAGAGCACAAAATAAGTAATTTGCCACCTTTCCTCAAACCAAACAGAGCTACACAACGACTCTCAGATGGACCATACTGCACCTTGTCTTTCCACTCCGGGTCCGAACACTTTGACCTTGGAGGTGTCGACGGCAGGATCCACCGTTACCTTGGCAGGGAAACCGGGGACGGCCTTGCCTCCGTACTTCAGCAGCAGGGTGTACATGCCGGAGGTCAGGGGGACGTAGGTCACCGTGTAGGTCCCGTCTTTGTTGTCCACCACCTCCGTCTTAGCTTTAACACCTGCAACAAAACGGTCCAGTTATTACACTACCATCACAGGACTGAAGACTGTCTGAATATCTCAAATGTGAGCTGTTCATCCATCATCAACATTTCTTTGTGAAACTGGGATAACTTCAGACATAAAGATAATTGTGGGCAATTTTGTAGAATTTGGTGCTTTTTCCTTCAAATAGTTAATAATTAGAACTATGAAACTAACAGAAAATGAAATCCCTCAATTAGGTAATTTTCTAGCAGTTGACTTCGTATCTCAGATGTCAGAATGTGTTTAAACACACCGACAGTGAAAACACAGAAACATCACTTTCCCAAAATATATTAAGAATTTAAAGCTAAATCTCATCCTTTTGGGAAATGGATTTATCCGCTTTCTGAAGGAGACTTAGATGAGAAGATCGATATCACTCTCATGTCTGTTTGTTTAAAATAAGGCCACAGCCAGCAGCCAGTTAGCTTAGCTTTGCATAAAGACTGGAAACAGGCTCTGAAAATCATTCTAAATTAAAGCACTGGCTGTATCTAAAATGAGTAGCCTAACCATAGCAACAGAGACGCAGTCAAAGCCTCCGTTTACAATTTATTTTAACACCTTAACAAGCTAACATCTAATTACAATTACAATGACCCTTTCATTACAAAAGTGTAAGAATGACAATTTGCCGTTTTATGGGTGATTATGTGTCAGACTGTTTCATTGTCAGACGTTTTCATAGTCCGACATATAACCCCCGGCAAAATTGAAATTTGTTTTTACACATTGGTTTCATTACAAATTAAACAAACCAGATAAAACATGTTAATTAGTGAGCTTTAAAAGGTGCTGGCAGGTGGATTTTGTGACCCTTTGACAGAGCCAGGATAACCGTTTCCCCCTGATTCCAGTCTTAAATTTAAACGGACAGATATGAGAGTGGTATCAATGTTCTCACGTAACTCTCCACCAGAAAGTGAATAAGTACATTTCCCAAAACGTGAAATTATTCCTTTAAAAGCAGACATGATGTTAATTGATGGATTATCTAGCAGCAGCAAGTTTCAAGTCTTCTGTGTGAAACCAAAAGGCTGCCTGAAAGGAAGGAAATATATCTAACAACTAATGGAACATCTGGAAAGTGATCATCACTAACGTACAGATGAAAAACATGTGGCCTAAAGTACCAGTACGCTCATTTACAACCAACAGTGTGTATAATGGTTACTGGTGAATGCAAACAGTGCTGGTGTTACCAGAGCCTGGTGCAAGGCCAGTCGGACTGGTCGGGGAGGAGTCTGGTACGGCCTCCAGGCTGAGTTGTCCTGGTCCGGCCTTGGAACAGTCCACATTCACCACACTGGTCTCTCCAACCTGCACGGACACAACAAGCTGGATCAGACTTTATACTGTGAGAGTCAGAGGCTCTAATCAGAGCAAATTCAGAAGCTTTGATATTGCAGTTGGGGACAAAACAAATCAACATAATTGCTGAATTTATCCAAAATTGATCCAAAGTCTGATTTAAACTGCTGAATGTTTTATCAGGTTTCTAAAAAGCGTAATCTTTAGCTTCTATCTTCCTCTCCAGACGCTCACCTTGGCTTTCTTCAGGCCCGACCCCGACGCCACCACCTTAGAGGGGTCAAAGGGCATCTGGATGTCGGCTTTGAACGGCGAGCCCGGGATGTGGACCTCCTCAAACAGGATGTTAACCAGGTAGTCTCCAGGCTCGGTGGGCAGGTAGGAGACAGAGCAGGTCCCGTCGCCATTGTCCGAACACTCGATCTTGGCCTCAGTCGGCCCCTCCACCGTCAGCCCCAGACCTCCGGTGCCGGCGCCCTTGGTGTCGATGGTGAACTCTGCTGGGTTTCCCACCAGACCTCCCTTCAGACCAGGACCGAACGCCTTCACCTGGAGGGGACGATGATGGAGCCATGCAGCCGCTTTTATTGCCATTTCTTTAATTACTTATTTTATTTTTACTCTCAAGTTTTTAGTTTTGTTAGTTTTTTGTTTTGTTTTTCTTGGCTCTTTTTGTTTCCCTGCTGATTTCAGACACAGAGCCATAAGACATCCTGAACTCAAAACAAACAGGCAAACAATTATATGTAAACTATAATTTAGTGTAGCAATGAAACTGTTTTAGTCAGATTTACACTGCAGATATTAATCTGTATCAGAGTCTCCTTTAGATGTGGATGGAACAAGAATTTGTACATGTGCATTCTTATATATGATAAACCTTTTTATTTTTACTACTTGTTTTTTTGTAAAATGTATAGTGGGAATAGACTGTAGAAATTACAGTTTATTACTTTAAGTGTGTTTTTGTTTATTTTCATGCTGGTCTTTATAAATAATTGTCATTGAGAAACGGAGGACAAGATTTACTTTGTTTGACATCTATGCATAAAAATAAATAAAATAATAAAAATGAAGAAAACTTTTTCTTTTCTAATACCATATATTGTCACTAAGCAAAAAGATAAAAAAGAGACCAGAGAGAGTAACAACTTAAAGAAATAGAAAAGAAAAGAAACATTAAAAACATTGGATCTTCAAGGAGGTATGGAAACCTGGTTGCAGAGAAAAAGATGCTGATGTTACCTTGCTCGGGTCTGGAGGCAGCTGGGCATCCACGGGGTAGGGGCTCCCAGGGACGGGGTGTCCGTCGTAGGACACGTTGACAGCGTGGACCCCCTCCTCTGTGGGGGTGTAACGGACCAGACTGACGTCTGCTTTACCGGGCTGAGGCTCCATTTTACACTTTACCGCCTGCTGGCTGGGACTCAGCTAGTAACACACACAAGAACACAATGAATGAAGTAACAACACAGTCTCTTTTTAAGTGTAAGCCTGATTACTTTCTGTATTTTTAATTTTGGAAACTATTCAAATGAAAAGACCAAAACCAGCAATTGATCCTACTAACAAGCGTTGTCAGCTTATAGTGATCTAAACACTCACCACTGCCACCTCCAGACGACCTTGACCTCCTGCACCTTTGGTGTCCACCATAAACTGCTGCTCCTGATTGACCTCCGCTCCTGAAAGACATTTATCAATTTAACATTAACGTAGAAAATGAGTCCTTCCAAAGTCCTAGAGAAGCCTTATTTAATACTAAACACATATTTTGTAAACAATGATAGGAACTTGATTTTCTCTGGTGGATGGATGGAGTCCTGAAAATGTATTCACTGAGAGACATTTTTAAATGTTGAAAAAGTGACTTTACATTTGGACTAGCTAGCTGGAAGCAGAGAGAGACAGATTTCTTACTTCCTTCCAGGTTGTCCACGGTGACTTTGCTCACATCCAGTGGGGCAGCGACACCGACCGTGAAGGGGCTCTTGGCGATGGGATCTCCTCCAAACTTCACCATGATCGTCTGCTCCCCCTGCAGACACAAGTAACATGCAGATCCTTAGTCCATTTTAAAAGTACTACATAAGAAGAGGACACATCTGCCATGTTGATGTTTGAAAAGAGGGGTCTGAAAAGAGAAGCCAATGCTGAAGTGCCTTAAACTTGCATTCTTTCTAATATCCAGCAGGGTCGACTCCTCTGGTTGCAAAAAGAAGTCTGATTGTATAGAAGTCTATGAGAAAATGACTCTACTTCTCACTTGATTTATTACCTCAGTAATCATTGTAAACATGAGTTTATAGTCAATCAGTAGTTCCAAGTCTTCTTCAATACAGCATGATGTTCATTTAGTAAATTATGGTCCCATTTAGAGACAAATTGACTATAACGCAGGGTATCACTTCTGATTGCAAAAAACAAGATGGCGATGGCCAAAGCGCCGTTCTCGAGGCTTCAAAACTGTTGTCCACAAACCAATGACAGTGACAACATCCACTTTTTATATAGGCCTTTTCATTGCCATTCTGTTGCTACGGCAACAGCTTTAGTCCAAGATTACTTCCTGTCAGCTACAGCATTAACAAACATTGCAACAGGAAATACAAAGGGGTCCATTTAGAATGTTTATGTTGTCAAGTTTGAAATGGTCTATACAGTCTATGGTTGTAGCATGAGATAAGTGGTGCTGCGTTCACTGAACAATAAACACGAATAGCACGACTTTGAGAAAAACAAGGGTTTACTTTTTCTGCTTTTGCTGATCTGTCATTCTGACTGGAGAATTTGCACATTTGCTCACAATTAAACACGTTTTCATTTTGATATTATCATAATGGGCTGAAATTTGGCGTACCTGTTGTACAGGTGTGTATTTGACAGTCTGGGAGTAGTCGTAGTTGTCAATGATTTCAAAGTCATTGACGGGGGAGGAGAAGGAAACATCCAGCGGTGCTTTACCGGCTCCTTTAGTCAACACTGTGAAATGAGTCGGCTTACCGCTCTCTACACCTGCACAGGTAAAGAGAGAGAGAGAGAGAGAGAGAGAGAGAGAGAGAGAGAGAGAGAGAGAGAGAGAGAGAGAGAGAGAGAGAGAGAGAGAGAGAGAGAGAGAGAGA
>CAKAKR010036372.1:32866-86610 GCA_916700685.1 Adelosebastes latens
GCTCAGTCAAACCGATGGCTTCATGCCACACTCTGCGATGGTCATATTGAACACAACAAAATCTGAGAACTTTTTGTACTCTCAGTACACTGCAGACTTTGTCTTTGATGTTTTTCTAACTATAGTAATTGCCCAGCAAACGTTAATTAGACATCTAATTAGCAGACAAGTTAGTATCTGGTAAAAAAGAATTAATTAGTTAGTACTGGCACTGTTTTTGGTAAATGAGCCAACAGTTTCTTTGAAAGAATACGGATAAGAATAATTGCGGAATAAGAAGAATTGTTTTCTTTTGGAGAAAGAGATGAGATGAACATCAATCTCATGTGTGTTTGTTAAATACAGAGTTAGAGTCAGGGTGTGGTTAGCCTAGCTTAGCATAAAGACTGTAAACAGGGGGAAATAGCTAGCATGGCTCTGAACAAGCTCCAAATAGAGATTAAAGATGGGACATTTTACTACTTTGTCAATGATGGAGACACAGCAGGTTTATAGCAGGATGATGGTGAAACTCTTTTCAACAACATAATACCATATCATGGTGATTAAAGCCTTCAAACTATTCATTTCAAATTATTTAAGCATTTTCTTGTAAATAAAAAGACACATGTAGTTGTGATTTCAGGTTCTATTATTTCCATAATGTTAAATTCTGGAGTCATTAAAACCTTCATTATGCAATATTCTTGATACGATCATTTAATCAAATAACTCTTTTTTTTCTTTTTTTTCTCTTAAGGCATTTTAAGATTTTAAAGTGTTTTCTCACCAGCACAGATTTCACTACCGAATTTACTTCTGTGATTTATTCCCATGCAGCTAAACTAGCTGTCCCACTGCTCAGTGTAAGTAGTGATGATGATCAGAGGCTTCTTAGTTTTACTGCTCGCATCTTTGCGTTCTGACTGCACCGTCTTAAAACTTTGCTCCAGAGCAATCGACTCTGATTGGACGACTTTGATGCTTTCTGCCTTAACTAAAGCTTCTGATTGGACGACCTTAGCCTCAACCAAATCCTCGGGTTTGGGCGGGACATCGCTTCCCGTTTTAACAGGGTGCTGTGATTGGCTGCTTACCCTGAAGGGGCTGTTGGGGACGCTGACTCCTCCCCAGGCGACGGCCACAGTGTGTTTGAGAGGGGAGGTGGGCGTGTAGGAGCAGGCGTACAGCCCGTCACCTTTACGACTCATCTTCACCTCCAAAGGAAGTCCCTCTCCGTCCTGACAGACAGACAGGAAGACAGAGAGTTTAGAAGGTGGTCAAAGCTTCTTGAAATAGAAACAAAAGTCCAAACATGTAGCTGCATACAAATGTTTGTTTGGAGGTTTACAGATTAATCAATCAATTAATCATCAGTTTATCAAGTAAAATAATCAACAGATTAATCAATAATAAAAAAATTATCTTACTTGTAGCCCTACGTATAATGTATTGAGCCGTTCTGAAATATAATGATTTATTTTCGGTGTTCAATGCCAATTAGGGCTGTCAAAGTTAATGCTTTAACACGCTAGCGAAAACATGTTTTTACACCACTAATTTCTTATCTAATTTTTAAGTTGTAGCGGCCTCAGTTTTAAAGCTAGAGTGAAGACACTGGCATCACATGAAACTAGAAAAAACCTAAGGAATCCATTAGTACCAACTCTGTCATACCAGCTTGTCACAAAGGAGGTTAAATAACGCTCCAAACTTACGCTAAATTTTGGCGAAGGAAAACTGGCATGGTCATTTTCAAAGGGGTCCCTTGATCTCTGACCTCAAGATATGTGAATGAAAATGGGTTCTATGGGTACCCACGAGTCTCCCCTTTACAGACATGCCCACTTTATGATAATCACATGCAGTTTGGGGCAAGTCATAGTCAAGTCAGCACACTGACACACTTAGGCTTGAGTTTGCCATGTTATGATTTGAGCATATTTTTTATGCTAAATGCAGTACCTGTGAGGGTTTCTGGACAATATTTGTGATTGTTTTGTGTTGGTAATTGATTTCCAATAATAAATATATATATACATTTGCATAAAGCAGCGTATTTGCGCACTCCCATGTTGATAAAAGTATTAAATACTTGAAAAATCTCCCTTTAAGATACATTTTGAACAGATAAATAATGTGCGATTACTTTGCGATTAATTAATAATTTTAATCGATTTACAGCCCTAGTGCAAATGCATCATGTTATCAGTGGTGTTGTATTTTAAATCACTGCAATGTTTATATTGCAACAATCCTCAAAATTAAATGACAATATGTTAATTATTTCCTTAATTATTCTCTATTATTTTACCATGACCACAATCTCTGCGCAAACCAACCTAAAAGAACACTGAAATTGCTACACGTGGATATTAAATAAATAAAATCCCTAAGAAAATGCATCCAACTGTTTTGTGACATTTTCATAACCGTAGTCTTTGAAATTTAGAGAAAAATGATTTTGTAAATGATTCATCTGTAAAGTGCATTATATAAATCTGATTGATTAAAGTGTATTACCATGAATCTGAATTTTTAAAGTACTTAAACATTTGCAAAATATTTTCTACTTGACTTCCACTTCGACTTTAAGCTGCCTCCAGCCATCCAACATTACAATGAGCTTGTTAACAGAAGAACAGAAATCTATAAACATACACAAGATGCTATGAAACGTGTGGATGGAAGTTGGTTTCAAAAGGAGCGTGTGTGTGTCTGTATTGATTTAGTACGAGAGGATTCCTGTGTCTTACCACAGCAGTGATCTTCAGAGGTCCTTTCCCAGCATCCTTAGCGATGACAGTGAACTCAGCAGGTTGGTTGACCAGGCAGCCTGTCTTCTCAAGCCCCGGCCCGTAAGCCTGAACCTACAACCCCAAAACCAATAGTAATTATTATAGATTATAGATAATCATTATTGGGGCAAATCACAGACAGCGGGTCTCTAAACAGAAAACAAATTAATGTGTGAATGTGAAAGCTTATTTGGTTTCACCGGTGACTGACTCTGCTCTGACACACGATGCTGGCAAAATACACAGATTCTCTCTGATCATTAGCAAAGAGCAGTGTACAAAAAATGCAGCTATCTTGACCAGGTTGTCATTGTAAATGAGAATTGGTTCTCAATTGACATATCTGGTTGAATAAAGGTAAAATAAATAAATAAAATCCTTTAATTTTTATCTGGAGCTGACTGTCGATTTCTCCGGTTAAAATGACAAATGTCACCGGCTGCATGTTGTATCAGGTTACACTCATTAATATTAATTCCATGAGTAACTTGATGACAGACCAAAATGAAACTTGTCTGTCGTTGGGTTTGTTTGTTCTCTCAATGTCTGTACTTGCCAAAGATAGTTTGTGAGGGAAGACCCTCCACTCTGTAACAACTCTGTACAATCATGAGTGCATTGTTTCTGTGGTTCAAACCCCAACAGAGTGACACGTCTCCTCTCTAGCTGATCCGATCACAACAATTTCAGGAGTCCTTTTCTCCCGGTCAATCTTTCATATATATCATATTAATAAAAAAAAAACTTAATTTTGAATCAGGACCTTCAGTATTTTAGACTTATTGCGCTATTGTACGCTGGTTTTGTGTCTTACTGACCTTATCTGGGTCACTGTCATTGTTGTCGGGGACAATGTGGGCCATGAAGGGGCTGTGTTCGATGTCCTCCTCATCACAGGTCACGTGGATGGCGTATTCTCCGGGCTCCGTCGGCCAGTAACGGACATCACATGAACCGTCGTTCTGGTCCTCGCACTCGATTTTAGCCTGAGAAGGTCCCTCAATGGCAAAACCTGAAGACACCGCAGGTCAGATTAGATCGGATGTAAAGCTTGGTGATGACAGCATTTGATCTGATCTGATCCCAGTTTAAAATCCTGATAAATCAAAAATAAACCCACCCAGCACTCCGACATCAGTGCCGACGGACTCCACTACAAAGGTGGCGGGTTTACCCACAATGCCTCCCTCCAGGCCGGGACCCCAGGCCCTGATCTGCTGGGGCCCAGCGGGAGGACCCACCGACACCTCGAAGGGACTGAAAAGAGAGAGCAGATCTGTCAGAAAGAAATCACACAACCCACTGCTGATGTGGTAATGCTACAACATATAAATGAAAAACAGTATGTGACTTTCTATAGTCACTATAGTCTTTCTATAGTCTATAGTCTTTCTATATGTGCCTGTGAGTATGTTGTGTGTGTGTAGGGGGTGTAAGACGGCACACTGCATGAGATCATCCGAGAGCCTGTCAACACACGCACACACAAATTAACAACCTCAGTGCCTCACAGAACTGTAATCCAAGCTTCAGTGTGTGTGTGTGTGTGTGTGTGTGTGTGTGTGTGTGTGTGTGTTCAGATGGAAACTAGCTTCACGCCAAATAAAACTGTCTGTCGGGATTTACTGTCTTCATTACATATACACACACATAGTCGTGTTTCCATCACTTTGGAGGAAATTACATTGACTTACATTCATTTGCTGAAGACTAACCCAAACCCTAACCGCTACTTGCCTAATCCTAACCCTTACCCTTGTCCTAACTTTAACCTAAACCTAACTTTACTCTAACCTTAAACCAAGTCTTCACTCTAAAATGTAATGATTTACGTTATGGGGACATGCATTTTCTCCCCAAAAGGAAGGCGAGACCTTTACTTTTTTCCTTTTACCTCCAATTATGTCTTTGTTTGCTTTTTTAAAATGTTCTGCCAAAATACTCCTCCTCCTCCCTTCTACTACTACTATTATATTTATAGTGCATTTTAATTATTAGTTTTATTAGAACAGATTTATTTCATACTTATTTTGTTAAAATTGTAATTATTGTTATAATTTTTCTGCAGTGACTGCGCTAGTTTTTAGTACCGCCCGATGACATCAGTGCTGTAGCTTAATTGGTGACAGTATCTGTGTGAGAGCACTTAAAACGGTTTGTTACATCACTTCCCTTCCAACAGCCTAACGGGCATTTTTGAGCTCTCAGCTGTAATTCATCTGTGATTTCAGCCCTCTGTGAGTTACTCCGTGTCCTTATTCAAATCATCTGTAATGTATGAAGCGCTGAGGTTACCGGGCTACCTGTTGCTGTGAGTTTTGACAGGCTGGACATTTAACATCACCACATCTGGACCCATGAGAGAGAAACAGCCGAACGCTAGCCAGGCCAAAGGCTTAGACGCCGTTTCCACAAATACGTACAAAAATAAATGTTTTATACTCTTGTGAAAAATGAAAAAAATCTGCACAAAAGCTGTAGCACAATTAAAATTTAAGTCTGACTTTAAAGTGTAACTTAAGGGAAAATTCGTCACCTTTTATGTGGATGTCCAATCAGTGTTGATGGTAAATGTAGTCGAGTTGAAACAATAAATTCCTCAGTGTGCTAAAGTGACCCAGAAAGTCGAGTTCTTCGGCTCGCAGAGCTGTGCTGGCAGTGCCTAAATGTACCAGGATGCATTGCGCGCAAGCTTCTGACACCAAGAGGGTCCCCGCCAGCCACATCCTCTTGCACAGCTAATGCAGCTGCAGCCTCACCGCTGGATTTCTTCGGCCGTACACTCTAGCTCGAATAAATACGGCTGAATATCCGAGTCAACCAAAACACTGTAAAATGTATCCTCGTCCATAACATCCTCTGCACTCATATTTTGGGATGCCATTTTCGCTGTTGGAAATTTAGCTAGTTTGCAATACAAGCGAAGACAACAAGGAAGTTCTGGTTTTGAGCGGCATCTAGAGACATCCCCCTCGCTACCCAGAGAAATCCAAGCTGAAACAGCAGCCTGTAGTTCTTCCTTCCATCCAACTACGTCACTGTCACGTCAAATGGACATATAGCACACACTGAGGAATATATTGCTCCCATTGACTACATTTACCATCAACACGGGTTAGACAGACATATAAAAGGTGTTGAATTTTCCCTTTAACACCCTCCGAAGATCTCATCTTTCCTGACCTCCAGTGGTTCAACTTGTCACATTGTTGCAGTGATGTAGAGGTGTACTTGGGGACCGTGTGACATCACTGTTTGGTGTGGTTACAGGTGCAACAGAGCATTTCTGACCACACCTTGCAACATCTATCGATGATGGCTTTTACATGCGCACGGGTATCCTGGTTTTGATCATATAGGTGTTTACATTGAATATGAATGTAAACGGTAAATAGACTTGCATTCATATAGAGCTTTTCTAGTCTTCTGACCACTCAAAGTAAGGGTTCACGAAAATGATAATCATGATTGTTTTGATCAATAATGACATCACGATTATTTATCACGAATATTTATAGTTTTTAGGGACAAAATATTTTGATTGCAATTTCATATTTTAAATAAACAGAGCGCTGCTTTCACTTCCATGTTGTGCTACATCCCAACTGCCAAAAACTACATTTTACAAGATTACATTTGAACACATCATGATATAGTTAGATTTTACCATCGCCCAATACTCATTTGCACCATAATGTAACTCAATGGAACCTCCGTTGACGGAGCTCTGTAGCTCCGTGCTGTCATTAGACGAGCTGGTCACTGTGATTAATATACGATTAATTGTGCAGCCCTAACTCAAGGCGCTTTACGCTACATGCAAACATTCACCTATACATTCATACACTGATGGTAGAGGCTGCCATACAAGGTGCCAACCTACACATCAGGATCTAATCTAAATACTCTGATGGCACCGCCTTCGAGAGCAATTTGGGGTTAAGTATCTTGCCCAAGGACACACTGACATGCGGACTGGAGGAGCCGGGGGTAGAACTAACAATCTTCCGATTAGTGGACGACCCGTTCTACCTCTGAATCACAGCTGCCCCATGAGAACATGAGAAACCTGGTTACTCATCACTCTGTATACATGACTCTAACAGTATCCAGGTTTCTGATCATCTGTGTGCAGTTGTGACTTGATTTCTCTCCATCTCAGACATTATGTTCTGCACCAACAACGCGTGTTCAGAAACCTGGAACAGGTGTTTACATGACACACACTATCCTGGTTTCTATCAGAGTACTCACAGTAGCAGATGTAGGTTTCTAAAAGCAGGATCAAAACCAGAAAACTCTTACCCTATCCTCTCTCTCTCTGTCTCTGTCTGTGGAAAAACAGACAGCAAGTGTTTTCTGTGTGTTACATTAGCCGGATGAGCTAACAGTCAGTGCTGGATGAAATAAAACAGAAACCTGCTCAAGGACAGCTCCTCAAAACCCCCCAAAGATTTGAGGACGGCTTCTTCATTGTGGGAACTTTCTGCCCCTGTATGACCTGTGAGGATGCCTGTACATGATTATGACTGAACCACGTACAGAACAGTCACGGTACATGACTCTGCTGTTCTGTGATATGGTTGTTTCATTTAATTATGTTTTTACAGGTATTTCCCTTACATGTGCAATTACTGATCCATGTATAGGTTGTCCGAGTCTGGCCACTCATCAGTGTGTCTTGCCGCCAAGAATCCCTCACATGGAGCTGGCTTCTCTTTCCATCTGGCTGACTGCTCAGAAACTTAGGGAACTCCCTGTACTCATACTAATATGAATACTCACACAATGTGCTCATCATAGAGGTGACAAAGAGAACACGAGGCCCAGACTAAAAGCGTTCATTCCCCTGCGGATCCAACCATTCAGATAAGATGAGGTAATGTGCTGAGGTAATTCTCTGAACACACACAGTAAAAGCTTACCTCTTCGGGATGTGTTGACTGCCCCAGGTGATGGAGACGGTGTATTTGCCAGGACTGTTGGGATAATACTCATAGGAGAACACACCGTCCTGACTGGAGATCTGCTTCACTGGCTCCTCGATGCCCTCTGAAAGATTTATCAGAAATAAAATCTGAGTTAAGAGAACATCCGGACATTTTGGAAAATGTTCCCTTTTGTCGTCAGTCGTAGCAAGCTTCTTCACTGGCTCTGATTACCTTCTTCCAACATAAGTATTTTTATTGGAAACAGGAACAATATAAATAGTACAAAAACATGTTTTCCTTTATTTTTTTAGTTTTTCACCACCCACTCTGAACAACAGAACCATTCGACCCACCCATCCTCCCCATCGCCTGCTGGTAAACCACTCAACTGGGTGACTCCCCTCACATGATAAATAATACCGTTAAAATGTACTAATAAAGACAAAAATAATAAAATATAGAATCAAAATAAAGTAAAACACAAACAAACAAAAAACTGAAAGCAAATACACACATACCGAATGAGGGAGTTAAGTTATAATGCCGTAACAAAATGGTTTAATATACTTCACACCACACAAATGTTGGAAATTAAAAATAGGCTGGCTAATTCACTAATCATTAAATTGAGTCCAGGAAGGTAGTTGACTCAACATAAGCAATTACAGAATACCATAGATATTATCAGTGGGAACACTCAAAGTCTATTTTTTTTTTTTTCTAAATGCAGAAAAGACATCAAATCCTCTGGCCAAGAAGAACTTATAATATCATTAACCTAATTAGCTATCAAACAGTAGCCTACAGATGCCCTCGGCCGTCTGCTGTTGCTTATAAATACCAGGTGTAAATGCAAAGGGCTGATTATCAGATGTCTAATCAGATATCACAGGATAAGTGAAAACTTTGATCTGCTTGTGGATGTAGAGGAAAAGTCAGGCGGTTGAGAGGGATTCATCCTCTGGAGACAATGAATGTCTGTACAGAATTTCATAGCAATCAATGTAATAGTTGTTGAGATATTTCAGTCTGGACCAAAGTGGTGGAGTGACTGATGGACAATGCCATCCCTAAAGCAATGCTGCTAAAAACTACAGATCCCATGAATTACTGTGACCTTTAATGAACTCAGGAGCTCCAGTTTGACTTTGTGTCTCTATAAAGCCTCTACAGTGTGAACTGTACTCACTGGGTCCTTTGACGAGCACCTTCAGGTCTCCACTGCCGGCGTTTCTGGTGTCCACCTTGATGTCACCGACCTGCTTCACCCTCAACCCCGACGGCTGGAGGCCGCGACCCGTCGCCCTGCACGCCCCCGGTGCGCAGGCTGCACAAACACACATGCAGGAGTGAAGAGATTCATTACTGTGTGTTCAAGTGGGGTCATGATTATTATGTGTATGAGTCCATTACAATTGACTGTAATAGGTGATGAAACGACTCACCAGGTCCCACGTCCACGGCGAAGGGGCTCCGGGGGATCCCCACCCCTCCGAAAGTGACAGCAACAGTGTGCGGGCCGGCCTGAGTGGGCCGGTAGGTGCAGCGATATGTGCTGTCGCCCTTGTCCTCCATCATCACCGCCACGTCGTTCTCGCGGCCCTGAGAGTCTTTGATCATGGCCGTCACGTCTCCTGTACCGGCTCCTACAGAGAACTTTAACAAATCAGTCTTTGACTTCGACTTCACTCACTGCTTGTGGAGAACAGAGAAGAGCCAGACTTAGGGCCCTATCTTACAACCGCGGCGGCGCACAGCGCAGCGCAACAATCATTGCTAGTTTCAGACCGACACAGATGTAATTTTCACTCCCAGCGCCCAGGTTGTGTAAGTAGCAAATGTACTTGCGCCCATCTGTGCGCCCATGGGCGTGTTGGTCTTAAAATGAGGTGTGGTCAGGTGTTTTGTTGGCGCATTGCTATCTTGAGGCTGCAGAAAGCGATTGTGCCATTGACCAACTCTGTGTGTGTGACGGTAGACGTAAGCTACTTCAAAGTTTCCGGGCCCTCTCCCCGGTAACGGCGGCGTTTTGAGGCTGATGGATCTGCATGTTACGCACCGCCTCTCCTGAAAGTCTTTGCATAAAGCATCTTCGGAGGATTCCGCTCAGCCGGTCCGAGCCCCCCGTGGGTTGTATCGGAAAGTAAAAGAGTTTTCATTATTTATCAATACATGTTTATCATGTTTAGCTTTAGTGCTTATTATCATGCCACCTGCAATGGTTAAATAGGTGTTTTTGCTCATATGCAGTCAAATGGAGGTGTTGATGGGACAGAGGATTTGGAGACGGCGGAGACAGAGGGTCCACCGGCCAAGCACCACATACATCTGCTCGCACACTTTCACTTTGCACACAAGAAGATTTGTTTCCTCAGCAGAACACGGCCCGCTTCTCCAATTTGTCGAATCCGCATTTTAAATAGCAACGCACCAATGTGCAGGCGCGCCTGGCTTTTACAGGGAATGGGAGATGACACTGATTGGTTTAATTACTGTTATGCTCAAAACTAACCTATGATTAATTCAGAGACTAAATACAACCCCTTTGCCCCTTGCGCCTTACTTTGCACCCAGATCATTAACTAGCAAAAGTGGAGTTGGACACACCCTAAATGCACTTTAGACTATGCGCTATAGATCGTTTAAATAGGGCCCTTAAAAGCTACATAGTCTCTATAATTTGAAATTCAATAATTGCATTACAGTTACTAATCTCAATAATTACTTGGTCTCTGTGGATTCAGTGGAGAAATTGGTCCAGGATGTATTACGTTGCAACACTCATGCTGACAAGCTGACACAAGTAAAAGATGCCTCAGGTGTTGGTGTGTGTGCTTGCATACAAAACAATGGGCGTGGGTGTTTTGAAGCGAGTCATAGGCCTTTTACACAACCACGCTGCAACCTGCAGCTTCACTCTTATAGGTGAATTGGTCCAGGATGTATTACGTTGCAACACTCATGCTGACAAGCTGACACAAGTAAAAGATGCCTCAGGTGAATCCTAATTTGACCCATAAACTATTTGTGTTTTTGTGTCTGACCTGCAGTGTAGATGTCAAAGTAGGTTTGTTTGTTGGCGATGTTGCCCACAGGTTCGACTCCCGGGCCTTTGACCGTGACCTTGGAGGCGTCGCCCAGCGCCTTGTCCACGTTCACCTCAAATGGACTTTTGGGGATCTGCTGGCCTGCAAACATCACCGTCACCTAGGAAACAAAAACAACAATTATCCATCTGTAAGCAGAAGAAGCATTTCTGATATATCAATATATCTTCCTTTTTCCTTTCACTAAAAAAAATAATAATCCTTAAACTTCCTTTTACAGAATTTTGGAAGAATTTCCATTTTATCAAACCAAAATTCAATCTCTGGAGATTTCACTGGATTTTAGGTTCAAGGGAAAAACCTATTATGAGCCAAATGCATTTAATCATTTTATTCATTTTATTACAGAAAGAAAACTGGAGCTTACCTTGTGAGGTCCCACGACTTTAGGTATGTAGCTGACGCTGAACGTCTTCTTGCCCTCATTAGGCTCCGCCTTCAGCTGATCGACACACACACAGAAAGATGTTAAGGTTATTTAGGACTAGTTGAGTTTTATATAAAAATATAAAATCACTTCAGCTTTGTCATTAAACAGGTAGGGAAACAGAGGAAGAGGAGGATTTGGTGGCATACCTCCTCTCTGGTGCCGTCCGGATGGTCCAGATAGATGGTCACCTGACCCTGACCTGCACTGAACGTATCCACTGTGAACACAGCAGGACGCATCACCCTGTTCCCCGTCGGTTCAATACCTGCAGAAGAAGACAAAATCTAATCGGTGACTAGATCCATTCCATGTAGTGTATGTAACTTTTTAAGCTAGGTTTATGCTCGCCGTAGTGTTCCCGGTGCGAGGGTGGGCAAGTCAAAAATGACGCCATCACATATTGTGCTTCACGCACAATATGTGATGGCGTCATTTTTGACTTGCCCACCCTCGCGTGACGGCTCTGCAACTTGTTGCGCCGCTTGTATTGGTCGTGCACCTCTGAATTTTTGTAACGACACGCCGGCTGCGCATGGAGCTTTTCAGACATGACTGCCACAACAAGATAAAAGCAAATCACTTAAATTAAGAAGTAAAATAGTGAATACATTTTTACAATTAATATGCCTCAGGATTTTAGGAAGATGACCAATTCATTTTTAAATGCTTTAAACGCAGGAGATCTTAGAAATCCACATTTGAGTAAATATTTTGCCAGACGATTCAAATTGTTTACAAGATATTAAATCTTTCGACCTTCATTTCATTATAATACATTTGTTGTTCCAATCATTTGACTCCTTTCTTTACAGGGACTGTATAAAGGCGATAAAGTATGTCCATGAATATGAGATACGAGTTTACAGTTAATTACAATTCCTCCCCGGCTTTGAGGACTTTGGTTTATGGTGTTTTGCTGGTAACACTCAATGACTTCTGGCTTCCTCACTGAATATTTTGTTTGTGCACCCCCTGGCGTTACGGGGAATACTGCAACAAACAACCGTTGAGCATAAACGCCTTTGTGCCTGCTTGTAGATCGCATGCCATTTGTGGAGGCCCGCCCCACAGTGTCTGGCGCGATTATAAACAAGGCTCTAAGTGTTGTTTGTTTTTGTCCACTTTAATACTGCATATGCTTTGGCAGCATGTTTTTGATCAAAACGTCCAGAAGTGAAACAATCAGTTGATTAACAAAAAAAAAAATCGCAACTATTTTGGAATCAATTCATCGTTTCAGTCATTTTTTTAAGCAAAAATTACAAACATTTCGTCTAATGTGAGGATGCTGTTCAGATATGATATTTAACTGAATATTTGGGGCTTTTAAACTGTTGGTCAAAAGAACTAAAAACAAGCCATTTTGAGACGCCACCTTGGGCTCTTGGAAACAGTTATGAGCATATTTCACAATTTTCTGAAGATTTCGTGGATGAAACAACTAATCCATTAATCAAAATAAGAATCTGCAGATTACAATTGTAATAGAGATTACATATCATAAATAATCATTAGTCACAGCCCTAAAAACATCAACACCAATAAAGCTTCACTGAATTGAAATGAGTCCAGTTTGAGCGTTACATTCATGAGTGTGAAGGTTTATCAGACGGTGCCGTCTCACGGTTTATGATACTGTAAAACAGGAATCTGTGTTATAGTGGGTGTGTGTGGAGCGGGTGGGGGTGGTGTCCTGCTGCCTCTGTAGCCATTCCCAGGTATTTCCTCCTCAAGGTTACAGTGTGTATGTGTGTGTGTGTGTGTCAGATATTGAGCGTGGTCCTTTGTTCAGACTAACAGCTGCTAACTTCCTCACATTGTCAGACTGACCAGTGTTTCCAGTGTTCCCATTAGCCAACACACACTGGAACAGGTAACAGAAGCTCTTGTGTTATTAAATCAAAAACCAGATGGCCAACAGAATGCGTTGAAAAATGCCACATTACATTTTTGTTTGTGGTCCCTTGTCTTCATTTGTTACTGTGTGTGCATGTGTGTGTGTGTGTGTGTGTGTGTGTGTACCTGGTCCGTAAGCGCGGGCCTTCTTGGGGTTGAGTTTGGGTTTGAGTGGAGCTCCTGGCTTCAGTTTAGCTTTGGGGAACTGAGACAGGTAGGTCATCACCGACTGTTCGTCCGCTTTGGGATCAATGATCTCCAATGGAGCCATCACCTGCACACACACGCACACACACACATACAAACACACTGAGTTCAGGTTTGCCTTAAATAAATCTGTTTCACACTTTAATATCCCTAAAAGCAGATTTGGGCTGCCAGTGTGAAAGTGGCTCTTCTGGTTTCAGGTTTTCAACATGACTTTAGAAACTGGCTGCAGGGATCTGTTCCTATTCAGTCACAAGAGCATTAGTGAGGTCCAACACGGATGTTGGGTGATCAGGTCTGGCTCACAGTCAGTGATCCCGTTCATCCCAGAGGTGTTGGATGGGGTTGAGGTCAGGGCTTTGTGCAGACAAGTCAAGTTCTTCCACACCAAACCGGGAAAACCATTTCTTTATGAGCTGGCTTTGTGTACCGGGGGGTATTGTCATGTTGAAACAGGAAAAGACCTTCACCAAACTGTTGCCACAAAGTTGGAAGCACACTATTGTCTAAAATATCACTGTATGTTGCAGCGTTAAGATTTCCATTCACTGGAACAAAGGAGCCCAAACCAGGAAAAACAGACCCGGTATGTAGACAGGGATGTCCTGAACTCTGTGTCACACCGGCGTCATTAACGGCCACCGGTCTTTTCTTTCTGCTCACGTCATGTTCAACATTTCTCCAAGACATTCTGCTTCACAGGCTCAGGTTGTAAAAACACTGACTTTATACTACTAGTGTAAAACCTTGGGTGGACTGAACTACTTTTCCAGCGAACAAAATTAACGTCATGGGTGTGACGGTGAAACTTTGTCAGCTATGTTTTTTCTGGAGGAGACTTCCTGTGGGTGTCAGCTGACTGACAGGAAGCAGAGCATAACGTAATGCAGCCATGACACAAAAACATTCATCTCGGAATTTATGAAATCAGAATGAAAGAAAGTTTCTTCATAATCACTGCTGGTGTTGCTCTTCATACTGAACAAAATGCTGAACATTTTTTGTTTTCCAGAACAAGCTCTAATATCTATATCGCTAAACTTGTATCAATAGACCTTCTAACCCATTATTCAAAAGTGACATAAATACTTCACTAATTATCTCCCAGGAACAGCCATTTGTTACACAAGTCATTATAGTACATTTCCGTTTCAGCTCAGGTTGCATCCTCTCGGCTTCCAACAAAAGTGTTGGAAAAAGGGAACTCAGGTTCAGTGAGTTTCCTCTGCTGTGAACAATCAGGAAACCCAACAACGCCTGTGTGAGATGCTGCTGGCGGCCTTTGACCTCTGGGGGAATATCACAGCAGAACGAATTCTGTTCTGTACCGGACTGCATGATACAGAGAAAATGTGATGTTTGTCGGCTATTTGCATGGTAAATTAAGATGCAAATCAAACGTCACGACATCTATTAGACGTTAGCATTGTTAGTAGTCCAGGCTACAACAAACACTAAATGCACACATCATCCCCTGCAGCTGCTTCACAGTAAAAGCCCTCAGAGACCTTTCCTATCAGACACTTGGTGGCAGGAGGGCTTTTATTGTGAAGGAACTGCAAGGAATCAACATACAGGGACGTTTTTGTCCTCACAGCATGCTAAAACATTCAATAAATAAAAAAAATTTGCTTTACTTTTATATTTCTCTGTCAAACTTGTCAAGGTCAATTTTAAAATAATGAAAATGAGGAGTTTTGACTTCATAGCAGCAGAGATAGAATAATGAAAGAGCAGGAGTTACCAGCTTTATGGAATCTACCTCACTGATAGCACAGCCCTTTTGAAAAGTTGTGAAAATAAGATTACGATAAGAACAATATCTTCTATGTAGAAACATGACTTCTACTTCTAACCCCACAAAACTTTACTAAGATCATTAATCCAAGTAAAGTTTTAAATAAAGGTTAAAGGTCACACTGCAGAAGCAGATGTGGAGCAGCGTCAGAGGGAATCTAACCTGCGGGATGCCCAGCCACTCATCAGCCAGCTGCATGGCTTCAGTGGCATTCTCCACTGGTTTCACTGGATCCCAGGTCTCCCAGTCTGGACACAGGCCTGCAAACGACACAAACATCAAGACTGTCAACCACACCAACTTACAGACACACAACAGTTCTGCTGGGAAAAGATACAAATATTTCCAGGTCAATACGGTTATATTGAGAGAAAATCAGCTCTACTGCCTTGAAACACACACAACCACACACACACACACACAGAGCAAGTGTACTGTACCTGGTGCACAGCTGTCCACCAGTGCTCCCAGTGCTTTGCCATTCCTCCAGTCCTGGCTGAAGTTGCTGATTGGCAGATCAGGGACTTTGTTTTGGATCCAGCCCAGCAGACGCTGCTTCGGTGTCTTTGACTCTGCCTGCAGAAACAAGCGCCAACGTGAGTCAGTCAGCTTCCTAACAGTGGTTAGTATTTGTGTAGCAACTATTTATTGTCTTTTAATTTTACGGTTTTATCACTTAAAGGCTCCAGAATTTTAGTTTAACATTTTCAAAAGAGTGTGATGAAGTAACAGTTTTGACCAGTTTTGCTGCAGAGATATCTACTGCCAACCAAACTGTGCTTTGATAGTTTGATTGTTGGATTAAATCCAAAGTGGCAGAAACAAGAAAACAACTCGCACCATCGCTTCATCGTCCCCGCTGCTGGGAGGCTGCTTCACCGGGGGTAAAGCGTGCAGCAGCTCCGGGGGACGTAGCTACCTCCAGTAAGCAGTTAGTTAGAATTCAGCCAGTGCAAACCCCTACAACACTATAGGCCAATGCCACAGTTTCAGCAGTTTGGTTGAATTTAAGGTATTCTTGCCATGCTGGCTTTTTTTTTTTTTATAACTGATGACTGTAAATTTAGATTGTATGGACCCAGTAGTAGAGGTGAAATGCTGCGCCTTATTTATTTGGAGCAGGTGGCTAGGTACTACACATTACACCTTTAATGCCCATTTTTGTCTGACGTCGAGATGAACACAAGTTAAAGGGGACCTATTATGCTTATGCATACTGTGCTTGTATTTGGGGGTTCTACTAGAACATGTTTACATGCTTTAATGTATAAAAATCGCTTTATTTTTCCCATACCGGCTGTGCCGCAGCACCTTTTTTCACCCTCTGTCTGAAACGCTCTGGTTGATTTCCTGCCCCGCCCTCCCGAAAAGCCCAGTCTGCTCTGATTGGCTAGCTGGCCCACTGTGTTGTGATTGGCCAACCGAACCAACCTCTTCGGATTCCTTTCCAGCTCCACTCTAACTAGCTTTATTTGAGGGTGTGCCAAACTAACAGCGAGGCAAAATGTGTGACTTGGAGACATCTCCATGTTACGGAAGAAAAGGCAGGACTTCAAGCAAGGCATTTCAGGAGCAGTGTTTCTGTGGGGGAGAGTAACTCCCTTTGTAACTTTGCAGACCTTTTACATGCACAAGATACTATATAAAACACTAAAGGAAAGGGAAAAAGCACAAAAGCATAATAGGTCCCCTTTAATAAAAACTCAGCTGGATTGTTACCTCTGCGTCCTCGTCATCCCAGATTGGCATGGAGATGGAGTAGTGCAGAATCAAAGTCCAGACCAAACCCAGGATCAGCTTCAGGTTCCCATCCACAATGGCTTTAGAGTCTGACAGAGAGAAACAGACAGACCTGAGGTCAGCTTCACATTCTGCTCTGGAGATAAAACGTTCCAAAGAACTGCAGTCATTTCTGCTGTTTGTTGGTTCTCCTGTGACGCTGAATATTTTACTTGAACTTTTATTACTCATACAACAACAACTTAACATCTACACCACCAATACCCAAACCTGAACTTGAGAGCGCCATACCAGCAATGTGGGACTGATAACGTAACTTTAACGATAATAAAACACGACACGACGGACATTTAAAGACTCACTAAGCTGATTTTCAAACCATATTGAAATTAAGAAATTAACAGAAACCTGGAAGGTTGAAATACACATTCAAACCTTAAACTTTGATTAAATCAAATTTAACAAGAGTCCACATGAAGGGATGAAGGGAGAGGAGGAAAATAACAATATGAAGTTGAGATATTAACAGTTTCATTTCAGTTCCTATAGTCAGTAAAGTTTAACTGCAGACACCACAGCTTCAATCTGCTGCCGCCTCTGATCAACCTGTTTGGTATCCCACCCCAAAGAATTACAGTTTATTTCAGACGGGGATGAAAAATGGTGCAACACTAAGCCCAGATCTGAATACAAACATGCTTCCAGTTTACTATGGATATCAAGGTTTTACCTCTTTTTTTAGCAGAGCAGAACCGAGTGCTGCAGGGTAATGTTACTCATTAATCAGATGTCACTGTACCAGCTGGTACCTCACACCAGCTAACACACACACACACACACACAGTTCAGAGTGAAGCAGACGAAACATTCCAGTCATTTTTAATCTCTCCGTCTACATTTTTCTCTCCTATAATAACAACGTATTCATTAAAGGGAAACTCAGACATTTATGATCATTTGCTAATTTGCAAAGTTGCTAGAGACACAAGTGTGGTGTTAAATATGCCAAGGACACAGTTAAATCAGAGATTATAATGTGGTTAATTTTGTTCGATACATTTTTCGAACTTCCAAATAAAGAAATACAGAGAACTAATATCAGATAGCTAAAAGTGGTACTACTCAAAAGTAGAGCTATCAAAGTTAACGCGATAACACGTTAACGCAAATTTGTTTTAACGCCACAAATTTCTGTGATGCATTAAACGCAATCAATCTTTTGGAGGTTGTAGCGGGCTCAGTTTTAATGTTAGAGTGAAGATACGGGCATCAAATGAAATTAGAAAACCTAAGGAATCCATTGGTACCAACCATTTACCATTTACAAATCCTCAGGAGTGCAGAGAAAGAGTTATTTGGTCAAATCATTTTTTAACGAATCGATATTTTCAGAATTTTGTGGAGAATTTGGGTCGGATTTGTTATTTTAAACCGATGTATTCGCATCTTTGACTTTTAACGTTTTTCCGATGCGTATCAGTTAACCTTTACACCCATACTTTTTATCTCCACCTTGCAATATGCTGCTCTGATTCATTTCTGCCACGTGAACATACGATGCGATCAATCAATCACCTGCTGAGCTGAAGCAGACAGATCCTGATGCATCTCGTCTCGTTCAATCATCAATGTATCAATACTAGATGAGAGTTAAAACAATCATCTCACTCATTAAATATGTGGTAATGTAGTACCTCTGATTGTTCTCCATAAAGCATAATAATTCTAATATTATATTTCATAAAAACTTCTTTTGATTGTTAGCGAAGGCGTTTTATATTACAGGTGAGGCGGGGCTCCTCCACATAAATAATGCTGCTGGAAACTTTGCATTGTGTTGCATGGGTGTATTTAATGTGTATTGAAATAAACAAGACTATCTATATGAGCATCAGTGGCCACCACAAGCTTCATTGTCCATTTCAGAGCACCATTAAACAATCACACACCTTCATAGTTACCCAATAGGTTTGTCTCCACTTGATTATGCAACTGCAAGCTGACTTTCAACACTGTGTTGTGTGTTCAGCAGATCAGATCGTGTGTCGTCATGCCCCTACAGTGTGTGTGTGTGTGTGTGTGTGTGGGTGTGTGTGTGGGTGTGTGTGTTAAATCCTGTGATCCACCTGGTGAATGTGCAGCTCTGTTTCGCTGTCAGCAGACCAGCTGTGGTCCAAACATGTTTCAGCAACTCAGGTTTAGGTGGAGCTCTGGGAGGGTGCAGCCTCACCCACGGGTGACACAACACGGTTAATAACTGAGGATATGCTTCAACACACATACAGCCTTTACACACACACACACACACAGGAGAGGTTGCGACATCCTGCTTTCTACATTCCTAATCTCTGTTTTTCCAGACTCAACACTCATTTATCTCTTTGTATTTGTCTTTTTCTTCTACTATTTCGATGTTTTTCCCTCCTCTGACTCTTTCACTCTCCCCACCTGTTTTTTTTTTACGTCTCATTTCTCACACACACTCCTCCTTCCCTCCTTTCTTTTTCCCTCCAAGGTTGACCTGCCACACCTGTGAGTGTGTGTGTGTGTGTGTGTGTGTGTGTGTGTGTGTGTGTGTGTCACCACCAGCCGCCTCCCGCCTCTCCAGCAAACATCCTGTCAGTGAGCAGCACTAGTAGTCAGCGGCCTTTACCCTCCACACACACACACACACACACAAAGAAACACTCACACAGAGCTCCACCCATTGCTGAGCTCGCTCACTCAGCTAAACTTTAATCAGTCACACCAAATGGGACACTTTCTTTATTGAAATCAGGTGAAGAACTAAGAAAATGATAAAGTTATGACGTGTTGTTTAGTTAATACACAATAAAGATTACAGTATTTTTTATGCTAAATGCAGTACCTGTGAGGGTTTCTGGACAATATTTGTCATTGTTTTGTGTTGTTAATTGATTTCTAATAATAAATATATACATATATTTGCATAAAGCAGCATATTTGCCCACTCCCATGTTGATAAGAGTGTTAAATATTTGACAAATCTCCCTTCAAGGTGCATTTTGAACAGATACAAATTTGTGAATAATTTGTGATTAATCGCGATTAAATATTTCAATCGATTGACAGCCCTAATCTGAACGCAACCCACACAGCATTACTACACTTTTGTTTAGTATACATGTTTTTTATTCTACTTTCCTGTCTTCTTAATGGTTAATGATGGCTCAGATTTATTTAGAGGGTCCTGACGCCAAGGTTGGGAAACACTGCTTTAGTGCCATCTAGCCATGTTGTTGTTTTATTTTTCAGATGTATAGTTTTAGTGAAATGTTACTGTTTAACATTTTAAATGTTACCTTTTAATCTATAATTATAGATATTTTTGCATTTAAACTTAATTTCATTCAAAACAGTCCAGAACATCGGACTGGGAACTAAACAGTGTGTGTGTGTGTGTGTGTGTGTGTGTGTATGTGCGTGTGTGTGTGTGTGTGTGTGTGCGTGTGTGTGTGTGTGTGCGTGCGTGCGTCCTTGCCGACACAGTTTTGTGAGTAACGAGGCTATCGCCATGGTAGCCTATTGTTCACATGAAGGACAAGAGTAAGAGAGAGACAAAGAGAGACGTGGGGGAGGAGAAGAGAGGAGGTGGGGGAGTAGAAAAAAATTAATGCAGCGAGTCAAAACACTGATAGAAGAAGCGCAAAACAACAAAAACACACCAAAGTATTTGTGGTATCCACAAGGTCAAGCTCTCGGGTTAGTGTGTGTGTGTGTGTGTGTGTGTGTGTGTGTGTGTGTGTGTGTGTGTGTGTGTGTGTGTGTGTGTGTGAGACAGAAGGATGATTTTTTAACAGCTCTAATAATCTGCTGCATCATTTCCTGCTACTTAAAGTCTCTCTTTCTCCTTCCTCTCCGAGTCCCTCATCCTCCTCATGTGACTGACCCTCAGCTCTGGGGACCCAAAATCGCTCAGCATTCTGCTTATTTAAGGTGACAACAACCATCGTCTAAACAAAGACAAATCTTCAACTAATGTTTTACTAAGTGAACAACACTAATGTGATGTTCTGAGCTTGGTATAAAGAACACAACCATAAATACCCGGCGGCAGCAGCAGCATGCCAACTCACACACACCTGGGAAGGTAATGCCAAATGCTATCAATCATATCAGTCAAGGCTTCAAGGAATTTACTGGCCTGGTTAAACACACAACTGTGCCAATGGGAGTGTCCTGATAGCACTTCACCCCGCCCAGCCCAAATTAATAAAGTGACGATCTCTTGTGAAAGTGGCCCCTGGAGCAGTGGTTTTCAGAGACTGGATGAAGACCCTGAGTCAGAGGAGATTAAATACAGGTCTAAACAACACCGACAGTACTAGAGATGTCCCCAGTATCGTGGCCCATCCAGGCAAATGGAATTCAGCCATTATTCATTGTATTATTTACATCTGTGCTTTTCCTGCAATGACAAGTCAAAATGTCTTCCGTGAAAAAGGCCTATTGTGTGAATGGGAAAAATTATTTGGGCGCACCGGTGTGACTGAGTTCTGACACTTAGATTGGCAAAATACACGTTGTTTAGTGGGAAACTCCACCAATAATGAATCCGTTATCTAATATATTCTGTCGCTTCTCTCTTTCTAGCAAAGAGCTTTCACTGAATAAAATGACAAACGTAACCAACAGCAGGTCATATATCTGCCATTGATGGAAGATATATGACCTGCTGACTGCGACTTGTCAATTTTCACATCAATAATTTAACTTGAATTGACCTTTTCAAACTTGACAACATAAACATTCTAAATGGGCCCCTTTGTATTTCCTGTTGCAATTTTTGCCAATGCAGTAGCTGACAGGAAGTAAACTTGGACCAAAGCTGTTGCCGTAGCAACAGAATGGCAATGAAAAAAATCTACATATCAGCCAATATTAGCTTATAGACACACATGCGCGAAATATTCGCCTCCCGTTCACTTCCATTCTATGCGTGTCAAGGGGCGAAAAAACATTTGCTTCTGCTTGTGAAGCTAATTCGCATCTTTGGATTTGCGTAAAGTTCAACTTTGGTGAACTTTCAGGCACATACCGCCTCGGCAGGCGATGGTCATTCATGCATGTGTGAGATATCGTATTGTGTATATGTTGGCTGTTAGGTAACAAGAGGTTTCAGTACAGGAATGCCAAACAAGGATTGAGGTCATTTAGAAACAGTATCTCCATTATATAATTTGTCCATCAGAGAGCACTGACAAGTTTGATTTTACACTGTAAAATGTCCAAAATAGTGAGTCTTCATCACAATTCTTTGAAAAAAAAAATCAAAGCTAAGGGATCAAGATTGTTTGTTGATGTTAGAAAAATTACTATCGGCTGATATATCTTTATTTTTTAAACTCCCAAATATCAATTTCAGTGTCGGTCTCAAAAATCCAGTTTCAATGGGGCTACAGTATATTATAAAATTGGCTCTAGTATCAGTGTATAACAACGCCCATACCTAGCCTCACTGGAAAATAACAGCAATAACTTTTATATCACAATAGCATCACAAATGATGACGTCTTTAAGACTGCATTTAGTTTGGAGAACTGAAGAAATATTTAAAGTGACACTTTAATTAAATCAACTAATCAGTTAAAGAATCATGAATTTTAGTGATCTAAGAGTTTCTTCAGCCCTCGAACTCTCCTTTTCATGGACGGTTCTGGTGACAACAGCATCCCCCTTATCTACTGGAGTACCAGCCAGAGCGTGACCATGCTACAACCACTAAAAGGCTCACATAAGAGGTTCGTCATGACTCCCCCGCCCTCCCAATAGTAAACACTGCAGTCAGCTCCTCTTTCATTCAGAGATTTATCTGTCCACAAATCCATTCACAAAAAGGTCCCCGTATAATTCAGCCCGGATCTGCGTCAGATAAACAGCGTTTGAGCCGCTACTGCCGCAGATACCTGCTGATTTGTTGACCCGTCGCCATGGAGACACAACAATACCGAGGCAACAAGGACACTAATGGAGAATGGGGGTTGGGAGGGTTTAAGTTTGCACTGGGAGAGACAAAGAATGTGTACAAGGAGAAACGGAAAGTGAAGGAGAGAGATAAAGTAACTGTGTATGTACAATGTGTGTGTGTGTGTGTGTGTGTGTGTGTGTGTGTGTAAAGGTGAATCGGGTTGGAACAAAATGCCTCTCTTATCAGCGGGGCACACCCTCTCTCTGGTGCAGGAAGCTACATAATGTGCCAACAGTAGAAAGTACAGAAATACCTGCTCTGTGATACAAAAAACAGTCAGACTTATAACCTACTAACCAACCTATAACTAGTACAGAGGTTCATTAACTCACACTGACAACTAACAAACCTGTCAACCAACAATTTATGTTACAGACTGGTAAAGAAAGGAATAAACAAAAGCAGCCTTGGCCTTGAGCTGACACATCAAGAGAAGATGAGGCCCATGATGCATCCCTCAATTCAATTAAGTTCCTATTACAAGAATGACCTACAGACACTTAATAAGCCGATGCAATCTAAAGCACCACGGCTCTTTGTATGCTCGGGTAGGATTGTCTGCGTTGACAACCCGTAGACTGAACCACTGGCGTGTTCTTATTTATAAGAGTATTCTTGGTCTGCTTCCATCTTACCTACAGACCTACCTCCTTCAAAAAAGTACGGGAAGTTACCGTCTTCGCTACCAGGACTTAATCCTACACACTACTCAAAGTCCGTACTGAACTGGGAAAAAAAAGGGCATTGAAGTATGCTGCTCCCTCTTCTTGGAATCAGTTACAAAATGACCTGAAACTTCGAGAACTGTGCTGCTGCCTATCTTGGCCAGGACACTCATAAAAGACTTGGAAACAAGCACATCTGGTTGTAGATGTTTTGAATGCTGATGAATGTTTTTCGATACCTTATGATTCTGTAATTTGCTCTTTGTCTTCGTTTTCAATTGTTATGTTTGTTTTATGTCTGCAACCGTGTAACTGTGCTGCTGCCTATCTTGGCCAGGACACTCTTGGAAAAGAGATTTTTAATCTCAATGAGTTTTTATTCCTGGTTAAATAAAGGTTTAAAAAAATGCTGTAAGCGTGGGACATGTGTACTGGGTACTGTTGTGAAACACATTGTAGTCAGGTAACGGCTTGCTCTGCGGTAACACTTGTTTCACCTATTGACGTGAGTTATACACATGCAGGTCTGGAGCTGCAAGCGTGCTTCTTTAGAAATGCTTGTCGGACGATGCCATAGCTTTGGAAACTCCCTCCCCTTCATATTTCCGACGCCGTATTAAGGGGCATCTGTGTCCAACCATTTCTTTAACTTTTCAAAACCACCACACCATGATAGATCGGCTGTGCAGAGGTGAGAAAGGAGTTTCTCTCTGTCTTTTTTTCTGTTGATTACACAACTATTACTGTCACACTATGACTGTCTTCCAGTGAGTTAGGAGTTATTCCCATATTTAAACAATATCATATCTCCCCACTCTCTATGACAGCTTTTCGCTCCACCTTCCAGTGTGCTCGTTCTGAACAGCTAAAAACACTTTATTTCCGACGTTGACGGACGACATGTCGCACAAACTTTTCTATCCTTAACTCAACCCTGAGACTGAACTTGATACATGTCTCGCATTAAGGTTAGTGGTCATGAGACATCTTCATGTATTCTATTATGTTTTACGTATCTTATCTAAAATTCTGTGTTTCACCTACCTGCAAGACAAATTTTCCCCCAGGGACAATAAAGTTGAATCAACCCCAATAAATCGTATTCAGTTTGAATGGATTTAACGTGACTTCATTGTTGGTAATATACAGGTGAAAATGCTGAACCTTTCTGCCTGGTGAAACTGCTCCTCATATCTATGATAACATTGCCGGTTCACCACTTGGTCCAACTTGACAAATTGATTGTTTCATCATGAAATTCAATATATTTCTGATTCGGTGGTGGTGCGCCACAGATGACTTTATGCAAAGCTGATTTATCTGGTTTTATTAGGCCTTGCGGCCGATGTTGCAAATCCGTGAACAAGACTGCTTTATGTCAACATTGGTTGTGCAGGACTTTTGCATATACTGTATGTGATGATGAAGAACCTTTGATTTGTCATTTATACGCCTTTTGCTCAGATTTGTCCCTCTCAATCCAACATACACACACACTGATATGCAAGTCACACCTGCCTACAGTTAACTGTAGCTCTCTCGTGACAGTTGAATACCTGACCCCCTCTCTCTCTACCTCTTTCTGTCTATGTCTCTATGCCCATAAAACAGATGTTCCTTCACACGATGACTACATCAGCGTTTCACAACCACACATGTTCGCCTTCCTACCCAACAATTTACTGCTGAACAGTACAGAACAGTTGACGCCTGAGGCAGATCATCACTGATGTCAGCCCCCAAAAAAAGAATATTCTGTCTCAGCAGCAGCCGGAATGAGGACACCCCATTTTGTTGAGTCATGATTGTTATGATCATGTTATTGAATAAGCTGGCATTTCTTACATTATAGCAGTGGTTCTCAAACTGGGGGGTGCATGACCGGGGGAAAATGTGATGCGCAAATAATATTTTGACATCGGAATCTTTTTCGCGGCCAAACAGTAAACAAATCGGCTTTTTATACATCCATGGTAGCAATGGTGATCATTCAGACAGGTAGTCTCTGTAGGTTTACAGAATGGACAGATATTTGACAGGGACAAAAAGAAAAACAGACGATGCTTCGGAGACGAACAAGACAGTGTGCTCATCTGACGGTAATCAAAAGAAAATATGGGTCGCCGTGGTAGCTCACCTGGTAGAGCGGGCGTCCCATGTACCAAGGCTTAGTCCTTACCGCAGCGACCCCAGGTTCGAATCCAACCTGCGGCCCTTTGCTGCATGTCATCCCCTCTCTTTCCTCCCTTACAAAAAACTATCTCTGTCAAATAAAGGAATAAAAGCCCAAAAAATAATCTTAAAAAAAAAAAAAAAATGACGGAGTAGGGCTGCACCGAGTAGTTTGAAGAGAGTTATGAATTCATAACGTTGAAATTGTAATTATTATCAAACTTACAGAAAAATTAGCCACCTTCTCTTCCCTCCTCTCTCTCAAACGCACACAGAGCGAGCGACGAGGCACTCCGTCCGTCACTGTAATTTCCTCAGTCCTTAGTCCAAAAGTAGTGTACAATGGGTTTTTACAGCTTTTTCTCTGAAAACAGCTGCCCGCTGCGGCCAAAAATGACACCATGAGAGCGGTGAGAGTGAACCAAAAGAGTAAAGTTTCAGGTCAGACAGCTAAACAAAGAGCTGTAATTACTGTAAAAAGCTCCGTAAACTCAAGGGGAGCTGCAGATTCGGGGATAATTCTCAGTAGATTCATCACTACGAGCGACCACTAAAATCTTCCCCACATTAACAAAGTTAACGAATGATGGAACATCTATCTTGATTTAAAGGACCATACTAGTGATATTGTACGTTTTTTTCTTCTTAGTTAAAAATGCCAAATACTTCAAAAAAGTGAAGCACTGAGATACTGTAGATGATAATCCATCCATAAATGCAGACATTCACATGATGGGTTACACAACTCTCAGCAGTCTGTAACAGGATTTGCTGTGATAAGTACACAGCTTGTATGCTTAAACACTGGTATGATCCTTTAAGGTTTTGAAAAGATTTTAATACATCAGTGCCAGTTATTACACAACAGACCATCATTCAATTGTAATTAGGAACTAACACAAAAAAAAAAAACTTAAAGCTGAAAAAACAATATAAAAGTCTGGTGGGGAAAGTGAATTTTAGGTGGAAATGCCCTTTACAACAAAGAACAGAAGGTACCTGCAGTGGTAAACAGGATGGGGAGTGTGTGTGTGTGCGTGTGCGTGTGCGTGTGCGTGTGCGCGCGTGTGTGTGTACACTGTAGGTTTGACCCATGGTACACACACACAGATTCCTCAATGGTGAGATCATAACCCCGCCTACCTACCCCCAATCCACCAGACACACACACATATTTCAACACCCCCCTCCCCTCCAAGGACCCAATGGATGGTGGCAAAGGAACAAAAGCCCCACACACCACACACACACACTACACACAAATTCAACAAGCACTCAATTTAAACACGGCCATTAACACACACTCAGCAGGTAGCCTTTTCAAACTGCTGTCAGCTCAGTTAAGAAATCTTTCACTCAACACAAAAAACACACACACACTTCTCCAGGTGTTTGACATCACTACTCTGTGCTGTGAGGCCGATCACATGTTCACAGTTCAACAATGTAGACCACCATCATCATCATCATCATCATCAATAGACCGATCAATAGCTTTTTATTCTTGTGATTTTAGGTGTGTGTGCACATTTGTTGTTTTTAAACGTCCTCCCTTCTTAACTTTGTGTGCCACACAGCTTGTTTTATCTGTAGATTTCAATGCACATATGTTCTCTAAACGCTATGACAATGAACATGCTTGAACTAAACATTACATATGTTTTAATTAAATGTCAGTTTATTTTAACTTCTCACTGCCACTGTTAATAGAAGCTTTTGTAATGAATGGTAAAATCTTAGTTACATACACCCAATCACCCTAAACTTCATATTAAATGTAATAAGGGCTGTCAAAGTTAACACGATAATAACAAAAAATGTTGTTTTAAGGACACTGATTTCTTTAATGCATCTTGCGATTTTTAGGTTGTAGCAGGCTTTAAAGCTGGAGTAAAGATACTGGCCTCATATGAAACTAGAGTTGAAAACCTAAGGAATCCATTGGTACCAACCATGTCATACTAGCTTGTCGCGAAGGAGGTTAAATAACACTCTAAACTTACGCTAAATTTTGGCGAGGAAAAACTGTCATGGCCATTTTCACAGGGGTCTCTTAACCTCTGACTTCAAGATATGTGAATGAAAATGGGTTCTATGGGTACCCACGAGTCTCCCCTTTACAGATATGCCCACTTTATGATAATCACATGCAGAAATATGCTTATTCACTTTCTGGAGGAGAGTTAGATGAGAAGATCGACTCATTTCTGTATGTTGAATATAAAGGCTACAGACAGCAGCCAGTTAGCATATCTTGGCACAAAGACTGGAAACAGGGATAAACAGCTATATGGATTTCCCAAATTGAGGAACTTCTGCTTCAGGATGCTGGTTTGTAGTCCCTTATACAATAGAGGTGGATGGATGGAACTACTTTCTCCTGAAGAAAAACTGTTGACTGCAAATTCAGTGGATTATCAAGAGTAATGGGGAAAGATGTGATTAATTTGTATGTCATTTTTCAAGGCTCTGAGCACCAAAAAATCACCACCCTTGCATTGAGGCGGTGGCAGGAATCTCATCAACATTTCTGAGTAAGACTAGAGGTACGTAAGAACGCATGTTTCTAATAAACTGGGTGAACTGACCCTTTAGGCCTCAAGAGTAACTTTAGGTTGTCATCAAATGATTGATCACTTCAAAACCAACTTTCAAGGTCTAACATTTGAACCGTTTCCAGAAAAGTCAGCAGTCTTCCCCATCGCATCATGTCGGCACTCCCAAACTGCGGCACCCACTGATGACATCACCGCATGATCCATTGCTGTAATAACGGCGCCGCTTAATAGGAGTCACATGAGTCATGCAGCAGCAGCTCAGAGGGGGCGATCCCACCAAGAAACCCAGATTACAGACAGAGACACAAGAGGCTTTTAATGGCTTTCATTTGGTTAATGAGGGGAGAGCGAGATACAGAGTCTGTGTCATTCTGTCTCGCTCTCTTTAATCTGGTCATTGGTTGGACTCAAACAGCTGCAGAGATGAAAGATCAAGCACTAAGAAAAACTTGCTCTCATGTCTTTCAGACTCATTCACAAGAAATCAAAGAAGTGAATGAACTAAGAAAAAAGCAAATGTCAAATGATGGAAACTGGAAAGCGTCCGGTGTTTATTAAAGAGGCGAATCTGACTCCGTGAAGCAGCACGTAGGATCAGCCAGGAGAGCCTTGGCAGGGGACTTCAGGCCGCGACACGGCTCAGAAGGGGTCAGTAGTTCACAGATGTGGTTAGGAGCCGGACCAAGTTTAGCAGTCGACTGTAAATTTTCAAATCAATTCTGATTTTAAAATTGCTTGAGATCTTTGATACCGCATTTTGGACTCAAGCAGGACAAAATTAAACTGCCATAGTCCAAACAGGATGAAATAAAAACACCAGGGCAGCAAAGACATCATTATAGATATACTGTATGTTTTAAAAAGGAACCCTGTAGAGTTTTCAAGTCAAGTCATTTCTATTTATATAGCCCAATATTACAAATTTGCCTCAAGGGGCTTTACGATCTGTACAGCATGCAACACCCTCTGTCCTTACAGCCCCGATTCAGATAAGGAAAAACTCCCCAAAAATCACATTTAACAGGGAAAAGCTGTCACACGAGGAACAGATGACGTGTACAGAATGACCAATATGATAAAGTTACAGTATGGACAATCCAACTGAATAGGGATCTCGCGATTTCAATTCTAAAATCGGTAATTGATTGAAATTAGCTTCCGATTTTGACCATCGGATCCAACAGCAGGATCACCTGCTGGCGTGCATCCGAAGAAAAAATACGTTGGACTCAAATGTAACAGCCACTTCACTCATGGAATCTTGACAACCCTACAAATGACAAAGATGATACAGAACATAAACATATATGAAGACAATGGATAAAGGGAGGCGTTTTGAACACAAGTAGCATAGAGCGCAGTGTTTTTACAGATGGATCCGTTTGTACTGTGCACATGCATGTTTTGACCGGTCTGATGTGGACATCCGAGGTGGGCGTTTGCCACAGCATTTATATCTAAAACAATAGTGGGCCTAAAATTGGGCTTTGTGGCACACCACAAGTGAGATGGGCAGTAGAGGTTAAAGCATTCCCAAGAGCAACAGATGTTTTATGGTTTTCGAACCAGAATAGGGCGCCATCAGAGATGTTGAGAAACTTCTCAAGACCACAGAGCAAGATGTTCTGGTCCACTGTGTCAAATGTTTAATAGTATCAGCATGAAGAATCACCAGGAACCAGAGGGAAAAACGTAAATAATGAACCAGTTTCCACTTGGAAGTCATTGGAGCTAAAAGAAGTTTGATACCAACAAACAGCAGAAAAAACATGAAAACATGAGAACCACAAGAGAGCCGAGTAACCAGCACAGTGGTGCCCTATCATTAACACACACACACACAGAGTCACACACACACACACAGAGTCACACACACACACACATCTGGCATTACGTCTGCATGCATAAACAGGACACACACTGACAAACACGCTGCAGCGTTTAGCCTTGTGTGACCTCACCCTGCTGGTTCTCAGGCTATGATGTCATCAGAACCAGAAACATAGCCATGTGGTGAGGTAGAGGAGGACAAAGAGGAGAGAGGTGGAGGAGGAGGATGGTAATTATTGAGAAAAGATTAAAATAGATCATGGGAGGGGAAAAGGAGAGGGATAGATAAAAACTAAAAATAGCAAAATTAGCAATAGAAGAGAAAAAAACAAAGATGAGCAGAATAAAGGTGTTATATGTACTGTACAGTGCTACAGGAATGAGTCCTAAAACACCAAAATTAGTTTGCATTTTAGCACTTCTGGTTCCCTCGTCTGGAAGTCAATGGGTTTTTAGTTAGATGTCTGAAATAAGGTCTGTGGTTAACACAACTTTAAGAGATTTTAACATTTTGCTTTTGAATTTTGAAGCCTTTACGTGTCTTTAAAAAGGTGTTTGCTAATAAGTCATCACGCCGCCTTTACAGCGTTGTTGTGTACACTCTGTGGTGTAGTTCGTCTATAGCCTGGCGTTAGCTTCTTACTTCTGGCGATTGCATTCACACTTCAAAAATCATAAAAGTGGTGTTCATTTGTGGAGATTATCTTGCTGAACAAAACCTGTAAGTATTATATAAGTGTGTTTGCCACAGAGCTTATTTTCTGCAAAACCCAATGGAACAATCCCATTGGCGTTTTGTCGAGGGAACCGGGGTGATGCTAACTTCCTGGTTGGCCTGCAAAATATGTCATCCCTGCAGCACTCTATTTGGCAGAATTTAAAACAAATTTTAGAGGCGACACAATTGCATACGAGGTCAGTGGAAAGGCAAAGAAAAAGCTACTCATTGGGCCCTGAGGTGAGATTGTTTTGTCAAGTTTAGCATAAATGTTTCAATTATACTGAAGCCGTTTGACTGAAGGGAGACAAACTGGAGGAACTCAACTGTTTTATGCGATAGTAAACTGAATATATTTGGGTTTTGGACTGTTTATCAGCAAAAACAAGACAATTGATGAAGTTAACTTGTATATTCTACATACTTTATTTTTTTTGACCAAATTCATTCATTAATAAAGAAAATAATCAGTCAATCATGGCAACACTTGTTAGTTGCAGCTTTACAGTCTAAAAGTGTCAATTATTTGTACTATTTATACCGCTTACTGTTTATACTACCTATACATATGTACTTTACTCTGCACTGAACTGCTTTTTGCACTTCTGGTTAAGACACTAAACTGCATTTCACTTAGTACTGAATGACAATAACTTTGAATCAAATCTAATATAAACTAAGGCTGCATTCACACCAGATCAGGCGTTGCGGCGATTCACCACATTGTGCGGCGGTGTGGGAGAGTCACTTCAACGGTCCATTGACAGCGACGATCAACATCTTTTGTTTCCTCATGGCTGGGTTGTAAAGCTCTAGATCGCCGGTTACGTGATTGGCCACCACAGCGTGACGTCAGGTTGCGTTGCTCCAAAAATTGAATGCGTTTCTACTTTTCCGTTGCAGGCCGCTGCTTTTTTTTTTTTATTGTCGCCACCCCCTGTGGCAGCCGCAGTCCAAACGCACTACCCCCATTCAAAATGAATGGGAGGACTTGGGTTTTCGCTGCACCGCAGGATCTGGTGTGAATGCAGCCTAAATCAGGAACTATCTGATCAAAGAATAAATAAAAAAGATTACACACTGGACCAGACATTTGGTGCCAAGGTGATACGGAAATGTTATTTAAGTATTATATTAAGCCTTGAGGTTCAATACCCAGGAATAGAGTAGAAAAGAGAACAAAGAAGAAGAAAAAGAGAGGAGAAGAAGGAATAAATAGAACAAGAGTGAGTAAGAGGAGTTTGAGATGTTTGTAGCTGAGCCAGGCTGCAGGAGGTTCACCACGGTGATTATCACAACAATTCTCATTAAACCACCACAACCACACACGCACACACACAACCATACAGTTCAACGCCACAGGATGTGTGTGTATGTGTGTGTGTGTGTGTGTGTGTGTGTGTTTGGAAGCTGCAGTGTAGGGTCGGTTAGCTTTAGAGGTTTAAGCTTTTGTCTCTATGTCTCTCTGTCATCGTGAGATCATCATCATTAACCAAATATTTAGTGAACAGTGACCGTCTGTAACTCTGTGTCATGTCGGCTGCATCTCCATCCAGACAACAGAGCTGTGTGTGTCAGAGATTATATTCCCCACATCAAAAGACAGTTCAGCACCAGAACACAAAGACACCAGCGACATCATGACGACAACAATTCAGCTTCATAAAGACATGGACGTCTGCTGTGAGACAACAGGATGACGAGGAAACAAAGAGAGGTCTGTGTGTGAGTGGTTTGTGTTTAAATTTCCATTAACCTCCGTTGTATTTGGTTGGCATCAGACGTCTCGTCACCTGAAAAACTTGGCAGAACCAAAACTACCACTTCGCTTAAAGGAACAGTGTGTAACATTTTTGGGGGATCCAGAAATGGAATATAACATTTATTCATGAATGAGCCCTTCATATCTACATAGGGAGCGGGTCCTCTTCATGGAGTCCACCATGTTGCTCTGCCATGTTTCTATGGTAGCCCAGAACGGACAAACCAAACACTGGCTCTAGAGAGAGCCTTTCGCATTTTTACATTATCTGAAGGCCACCGTAGTTCTCTGACACGCTTGTGAAACTGTGGTAACATGAGCCGCAGAGTGCAAAACCGTGGTACCGCCAGCCGCCGTCTGACTTTCGTTGCTCTTAAAGTAGTGTTATCATGGTGAGGATGACCTCTGAGCGAGGCAAACAGCGTTACTACGGTTTTGCACTCGGCGCCGCCACATCGTAACTACTTCACAGACACGGCAGTACTACTTTTGGCTGAGTTTGCTCTTCCATTCTCCAGTTAACTTGCGGCTGCGACGCGCTTTGAGGTCAGGCTGGTGCACGCCAAGGGTAGAGTACGAGCAGGGAGGCATCTGATTGGTTCTTTCCAAGCGGACTGCGAGGCAGTGATTGGTAGACGTTTTTACAGGATTACAGCAGCTACAGATGACGGCTCTTTTCCGGTCCTTTTTCAGAGCTCATAAGTAATGGATCGCTGTCGGGGTGTAAAGACCATTTCAACCAAAATAACAAATAGTGTATACTGGATAACATCGTCAACCCTGCCTTTAAGTTTAGGTGATTTTGGTGAACTGACGCTTTAAATATTGACTTTTCATGAGCGGTATTGTGATATATATTAAACCCTCTGCCCATTCTGAAACTGCTGGATTAGTAATGTGGGGTGTTACCTCTGAAACAGTGGTTATTATAAATAAAATTATTAAAATAAACAATATGGGAAAAGAAAACAATATATGTTCCCGTCTGTTTTGTATTGTCGTTTTTTTCTTGTTACGTAGTTTCACTTTTTCATGACTCTTAGAGAAAAGGTTTGACATTTTGGGAAATACGCTTATTTGCTTTCTGTCTATTATACATAAGGCCACAGCTAGCAGCAAGTTAGCTTAGCTAAGCACAAAGACTGGAAACCGGGGGAAACGGCAAGCCTGGCTCTGTCCAAAGGTAACAAAATCTGCCTACCAGCACCTCTAAAGCTGAACAATGAACACATTCATTCTCGTTTGTTAAATCCGTAAAAAAAAGGACGATACGCCATTTTATGGGCGGTTATGTGTCAGATTATTTTTATTTCTTCTTCGCTCTAAGCAACCAGCAGAAACTCCAGAATATAAATAAAAAATATGTGACAAGAGGTAGCAAACAGACCTCTTACTTGAGTCACAAGACAAAAAAAATATCCCAAAAGCATGATATTTAACCATCACTTTGATCATGAATAAACATGTAGAAATCAGACTTCTGGTAATAAATCCTTTAAATGTTTCTCAAAGTGGATTTTAGCGACATTTGTTCCTTTAAGCTTCACATTGAAAAAACAGCACAAAGCTGCTACATTTAGACGTGAAACCAACAAAGAAGCTTTCTCTGCAGAGAGGAGGTGTGTGTAAGTCTATATCCGAGCCACTCTCAGGTTACCTGTTCTGCAGCAACACAGAGGCTCTGTGTGTTGCGTCTCACACACACACTATAGCCTCCTAGCGTGGGAGGAGAGCTGATAAACAACACAAAACTTTATTTCTGTGTATACATAAAACATATTCGAGGTCAACATCAAACAGACATAATCCCGTCTGGCAGCGCTGAGATGGCTGTTTTTCCATCCCTCTGTGTGGAGCACTGATCTGCAGGTTTGGAACACACTTGTTGTCCTGAATGAAGCTTCATGATTTGTAGGTGTGCCAAATGTCCAGTCAAAGTGTTGCGCTGGCTGACCTGCCCTCAGAAGCTGATTGGCTCATGGATGTGGTGCAGCTCGTGTGTTTTCACCCTCACACTGAACACCCCTTTATAGTCACACCCAAATGAGGCTTTTGGCAGAGCCGCTACATGTCTTAGCTCAGCATGTCATATATTGTTATTTTCAGGACGAGTTGGGCTACTCAGAAATGGCATCAATTTGCATGTGAGTGGTAATATACATGTTACAGCTGAAGCCTTAGATGGGCATGAAACTCTCCCAGTTGAACAATCACCACAAAAGATTAATAACTATGTTAGAAAATATCGGGCTATCTGGGAAAAATATATAAACGTTAAAAGCCTGTGAACATAATAACATTATTAATACATAACTGTACAACTGTAGATTCAGCGTTTTTTCACATTAAACTGGGTGAAATTACAGTTGAGTTCGACCAAAGCACACAAAACGACGACGACGGTTTAGGTGAGTTTTATTTTGTTTCTGTATAGTTTAAATGAAGCGTTTTACGATGCTCCTTTACGTACAGTTGATCTCAACATAAACAAAAATACATGTGGATGATGGCGCAAGCTGAACGGAGAGGGGGGTGGAGGTCTGCGCTCTCCGAGTGCCATTCTAGTTCTTCATAATTCTATATGTCAGAAAATGTTGATATTTCCAACGGCCTCATCTTTTCCTCTGTCAAGCCTTTGCATTTACTGCATTATGTTACCCACTTGCTAGCTTGCTAAACTATGAGCCTCTGTAGCTTCTAGACGCCGAGAGTAACGTAAATATTGCAGTTGCTTAGCAGCGGTGTTCTCACAACTTAACCACTTGAATGCCGAGCATATTGTGTACATGACTTCCCATGTTGTAAAAACGAGCTCACAAGTTTCATTTGAAGGCACCAAAAGTATGAACTCTCGGAAACAAAGCTGACATAACTAAAACTGGTGGCCACAACATGAATTTATAAGATTGTTACATCATCCAGGAAAATCCCATGTTTAGTAACATTAAGGATATTTTTAAAGAAAAGTTTGAAATGTGTTAATAATGTAATTTAAATGATGGATGGCTATTGCAATTTGAAAACCGCACTCTTTCGAATATGAAAACGACTGATTGTTCAGCATTATTCATGATGTTTGCATGCTTACATTTACAGTATAACTTGATTACTGTTACTAAACTAATAATGTAAAAGTTTTAAATGTTTCCATGTCCAAATTATCCTAATGTTCACACAGTAACCTCTTTGATAGTCTGGTTTAGTGCTTTGGAATTCTGCAGGAAACATCTCATGGCTGGAGGATGGAGGGGATTTATTGGCGTTTTCTGCACTGATGTTTTTACAGAGTGTCTTGACTTAAGTTCTGTTTCTTACAGTGTAAACTGTAACCTGAAAGCAGTTTTGTTCTTCAACCCGAAAAATTTGTTTTTGGTTCCAACACCACAAGTCACGCTTCTTTAATTCCTCCAAAAACATCCGTCATGGTGGAGAATCAAAACATCCAATACAAATTGCAAAACTTATCCCGGCCTCTTTATCAAGTTATACTTTTTTTCTAGTTTTGACCTTATTGCGGGCGCTGTGAGCCGTGATCTGGCTGCGATTATTGATCTGGTTGCAATTATTATCGTGGTTGCGATCACTGATCATCTCGACAGAAGCAGTAAACAAGGAGCTGCTGAAGCTGAGAATCTGGACCTTGAAACCACTTCTTCTACCAGCTGACAGTTTGGTTGAGCCTCAGTAGCATCGTGTGTAGTTAAAACCAAAGAGGAGAGCAGAGGCCGGAGTCGTAAGTATGACAGCAGCTCCGGTGTTTTTTTTTTTCTCCTGGTGGAGTGAAACCAAAGAACTGAAACAGACGAAAGAAAAGAAAGGCGGAACAAAACAAAACGAGAAGAAAGCGGTTTACTGCAAGAGTAAAAGGAGCTGTGAGGTTTCTGTGTGAGTGAGAACATGGCCAATGCAAACACTCCTGCCAGCTATGACTTATAGACATGGGAGACCTTTGCACGTAAGAGCACATTAGAGTCTTTATGGCTCCCATTTCCAAAGGAAATGAAACGATTCATGAACTTCACGGCGGTTTTGCGCTCGTCTCTTCAATAATATTGTTTTGTTTAAGTTTTTGTTGGACTTAGACTCAGATATAAAGTCTTAAACAGACTGACACACTCTTAAATAGTGTATGAACGTCCCAACTTACATTTAAGAATTGATTGATTACATCCTCACGTTACCTTGCACATAGAAGAATGATCCCAATCAGGTCCACACACAGAGGTTTACAGATTGAAGGTGGATCAGAATTGGTATTGAGGGAGAAAAGTCTTTGTGCATCCCTAGTATCTTTTATTTTTTCCTTGTGTGTTAAGGACTATTTGTTCTTTGTCGTCTTATAACCCATCAACAGATATGCGGGTCAACACCTTGTCTGCTTTCTATCTGAATCGGTTAGTACGAATCAACCAAACTTCTTTCCGACCTGGATGAAGGGATTGCCATTCAGAAAGCTTGGTTTTAATGTTGGTTGGTTGTAATGTTAGGTGTTCACGTCCTATAGAGCTGGGATGATACACCTATCGATACTATCACCATACTTGGGTGCTGATTCGATGTGTATTGCGATTTTTAAGTATTGTGATTCTACAAGTATTGCGATTAAAAAAAAAAATGTTTGCGATTTTTGTTAACTTTAACACTTCTAGGGACATGTACTTGTGAAAATATCTAATGAATAATCTATTTATAATCAAAATATCTCCCATCAGCTCCGTTCTCTTTATACATCCATGGTCAGCTCCATCGGGGTCGTTTGAATGCATTTAACATAAATGTCAGTATATGGGTGCTCTACAGTTGTAGCGTCGGCTGATTTGACCACAGAGATGAGAGTGACGGCTGGTTTGACCGCACGTTACCGCATTACGATAACGTTTCCTGTCCATGACAGAGTTAGCATGTAGCTTTAGCCATGATGTTTAGCTCTGCTTTTCCTGCAATTTGTGAAACCCAAAGTGTTTCCATACTTTACTGTATGTGTAGTGTTTACTACTTTGGTTTTAATATGTGAGGGTGCACGTCGTATCCATGCACACCCTCCGGCTTTTTTCTTTTCTCAGCTCGCGGCCAGCTGCAGTTTGTTTAGATTTTTGACGGATATGGAATATGCCGTCACGTTACTCAGACTACAACAATAAAAGCGGTAACTTCCTTCTACCTCTGCATAGACTCAAATGAAGCAAATATATCGGTTCTGGCATTAAAAAAATAGATTTCAAAACCATAAAAAAAAAATAAAAAAAAAATCGTGATACATCGGTGAATCAATTCTTCTTTCCATCCCTCCAGTGTGGTGCATTCACTGTACAGACTAGAAAAGGTCCAGGTCGAGGTGAATTCTTGGGGTCGAGCATGTTTGAAACATCAAAACTAGAACATGAAGATGAAAAACAGCATTCAGCAACAAGACACGCATGAATCAGCAACACTAGAGCGTAACATACTGTAAATAACAATGATGGCTTCCCTATTTAAAACGTAAAGTCACTCTTGAGCTGGCAAATGTTGCTTCTTTTATCAGCACATAAACCATCACGAATAAACAGCCTGCTTGTGAGTTACTGAGAGAGAAAGTCTAAGATGGAAGATAAAACCCTCTCAGTGATAAAACAACAAGTAACCAAAAAAAAAAAAAACACTGACAATAATGAAAACAGAAAGTTGAGTTTCAGGAAACGTAATGAAGCCTGAACTCTTTAACCACGCACGCACGTGCACACACACACACACACATACTGTGCATGATGCTGTTCGACTGAAACCAAACATCCATCAGCTGTCAGAGTTCAACCAACGGAAGGCTGTTGACACAGCAGCACCATGGCAACCAAGTGACCGAAAGAGAAAGAGAGAGAGTGAAATAAAAGCGAGTGTGTGTGTGTGTGTGAGCAGTTAGTTAATATGTCACAGAGAGAGACATAGTGCAGCCACGAAACGTGATTGTGCGTCACCCGCATTTGGCACACTGTCTGGTCTGCAAGTTAGCAGACATTTAAGACTGCAACAAATTATTATTTTCATTTTCAATGCTATTAATTATTTTTTTCAATTAATCATTAAGTCTATATAATGTAGGAGTGGTGCATTCCTATCCTGGTTAAGCAGAACGGGTATTAGCCTTGATGTGAGCGATCCACATTAAGGGTGCATCTAGCGGAGAGGTTGCAGATTGCAACCAACAAGGAGGACTACAGTGTCCGACATGAAAACGCCAATGGTCCTCTCTAGAGCCAGTGTTTGGTTTGTCCGTTCTGGGCTACTGTAGAAATATAGCGAGGACCCGCTCCATGTGTAGATATAAATGTTAACATAGAAGTTTTTTTGTCATTGTCAAGTCGCTATACATCAGACAAGCATCACATCATCTCCAAGGCCACGCCCCCTTTTGGGGGAAAGAAACGCGCTGTCACATGTGGAGAGAAACGGGAAAATGCAGAAAAGCTGTTGTGTAGCAGGTTAACCGAGACTTTGAGACTGAGATTTGAGGCACATACGATACGTTAATATTCACTGTCAGTGTGGTAAATCACTAAATGATGCTGGTGACAGTGACTAGCATGGCTAGCTAACGTTAGCTTGAGTGGGAGGCTGCTGCAGTAATACAGTCACACATTAACGTTATAGCAGCATCAGACTGTCGTCTCCAACTAAATCTCAGCCTATAGATCAAACAGTTGGCTATTAACAGGCTGGTTATTTACAGACAACACATGATTCAATCAAATACAGTGTGTATAGATGTCTTGATAAGCAATATCCGGCCACTGTGTTGGACAGAGGAAGACTGAAGGGACATGGCTGCCATCAACCTACATTTATTAAGGTACCGCGAATGCTCAGGTTCAAGGAGGGTGACAAAATAACTATTATTATATGTATAAAACAAACATTGTTTAACAAGAGATGAATGCATACAAACTTGTCATAATCACAATCGATAAATACGATCGCATCAAAGTCTATGGGATCTTCAGTTTTCTATCCCTAAAAGGGGGCGCGGCCTTGACATTTTGAGAAGTCCCCGTATGTCCCGGTCTGATGTATGATCAATATTTTTATAATAACAATGACTTCACAGATTTAATCAACTTTGAAAATTGTTGATTAAATGATTAATTGACTCAATGTTGTTCAATGAGTCGACTAGTTCAAACCAAGAACAGCACTGCGTTATAAAACACAAGGGCCTGCGTTGTTTCAGGTACCGGTGAGAAGATTAAATATGATTCAGGGAATTTCAGTTTCAGTAACAGATCCATGAGTCTGAAGGTTTACTAGAAGCCAAAATACTGTACAGAGGTTTATAAAACTATGAGACAGGATTTTACAACTCTGGAAAACAATCACAACGACAATCATTTTATTTTATGATAGAGATAGATATAGACAGAAGAGGAATAGATTTAGTTCTTTTACTATTTCTTTGGGGGCATCATGCAGTGCTGATGTCAGTCTGAACACAACCCTAGCGTCCTAGGAAGGTTGAAGCGCATCACCCTGAGTGTTTTTAGAGCAACAAAGAGCAAAAAAAGAGGCTTCTAATGAAGTTGACACAGGCTGAATCACTGCTGCATATTAAAATGTAACAGATATGTTTATACATGAACCATTGTCTTCCAGATTAAACACAGACTGAAACTTCAGAGAAAGTCTGCGGAGACACAAGTGACACACCACGAGCTTATGTTACTCTTCAAAAGCACAGCCTGAAGGCACTGCAGGTTAGCGGTGTGTCTGTGTGTGTGTGTGTGTGTGTGTGTGTGTGGTCACACAGTCTGATTAAGGTCACAGCTGAAAGTTACAGATCCCGTCGGGCCAGTTCTCAGTGTCTTCACCTGGTTCCTCTCTCTCTCACACACAGATGTAGGACAGCGCTACAAGCAGGGACATGGTAACAGGTAAATACCTTTCAGGCAGTTTTACATTTAGAGAAAAAACTGGTTTAAAAAGCTGCACAATGACACTTTCCACAATAATTTTGCAGTGTCTTGCTGGGTTGTTGGAAGCCTCGCAGCTTGTTCCAGCAGATTGGTCTAATTGCTGGTGTTTGGGACTTGCACTCTGCATGTTTTATTGGACCACGTTAAGCGTCATGGTCCAATAAAAGGTGATATACTTAGTTTGTGGTATTTACGATCTTTGTTGGCACATATTTCAACAGCTTTTACTATATAAAACACCAATCTGTCTCTTTTAGGTCCTAGTTTTAGTTTTCCAGCACATTTACGGTATGTTTCAGTCCCAGCAGCAAACTCTCATGAATGAATCATCATTATTTACATTGCACTTTTTACAGCAGAACCCTATTTAAGACGCATTGTTAACACACACTAAAACAGGCAATGTTGTGAATGTAACAGGCCTAGGTCATATGAGGAAAATGTAGATATGCCTCAGCCTCACACTCACTGTCATTTTACAGTTTTTAATGTCCAAGAAGGACACTTTTGTATTTTTTTTGCCATTGACCAATTATACAATCTGATGTCAGATACCCCAAATCATGTTTTAAAAATAAAATATGATGTAATGGAACTTCCCTTATATGAACAAGTTTGGCATAGGTTTATTTCATAAATAATTTAATTTAAAGCCAATACATAGGCTAGATAAGACATGGGATTAAAATAACCTTGTTTATTTTTATTGAATAACAGTACGTTTATGTTTCTAGTTAGGGCTGACCCAAATGCTTCGAAGCTTCTAAACTTTAACCGTTGCCATTGTATTCAACATCCAAATCACTATTCGAGTGCTTCATCTTTTAAATCTTTTTTTTTTATTTCTTATATACAAGTATTTAATAATAACCCATAAATTTCAAAATAGCCCATGAAATAAGGAGTAATCCCACAACAACATTATTCATATTCAACATTAATTATTATTAATCAATCTCAGATGGCTATATCACTGTTTGCTGTGTGTAGAGGTGCGTGCGTGTACAGTAGTGCAGCAGCGGCACTGTCCCGGGCACTGAAATGGGTGGATTGAGGTAACATATGTGTATGTGTGTATGTAAGAACAGAAATAATGAATAATACTTAACGTAACCCATCCTGCAAAGCTCGCCTGAAATGCATTCAATGATAGATTGAGTAGTGGCATTAGAACATGCCAGAGGAATCAAATTTGGGCTTTTACTGACCCCACTAGCTGGCAACTTTTTCACACTGGCTGGCTGCTCCAGATACTTGTGGAAAGACTCTGCTCTGATAAACCCACTGTACACTCCCTGCTCAGCAGCAAAAAACAGACAGTTAGAGATTAGCTGGTGAAGATAAAAATGTATTAATTGAGGCTGCTTCAAAGACATTTGTGGCTGTACTGACCTCCCACCTCGCTCCCCTTCTCATAATAACCAGCATGTGATTAATAAATTAGCTCAATTTTTTAATGTTCTGTTCTGATTGACCTGTAATTTCAGCACCAATCAACACACACACACACAAACTGAAATCCCTCTTCCACTTCAGTCATGACGCAACACACCTGTCTGCACAAGCGGATAGCCAACACCCTTTTTATACAACACACACATACCTCGCTCAATGTTCACACAGGCAAGTAAAACATACACACACATGGTGTTGCAATCTCAGAGTGATACAGTCTCAGTCATTACTATTCCTCTAGGTAGCTGCCAAGCACCGCTAACTCCAAACACACAAGCATGCACGCACGCACACACGCACACAATAATATCGGAAGATCACACGGAATATCGACTCATGTGACGGAAGTCAGAAGTCGGACACCTGAAACCGATTCTTCTTCTTCTACAAAAAGGCATTTTTACTACAGGACACTGACACTGAGGCTGACAGAAGTTAAAATCAACCTTTTAGAAAATGTGGAAATCAACAAACATAATTGAACTCAATCCGGTTACAGAGGAGTATATGGGCACCCAAAGCCAGTTGATTGACAGCTTGGCCCTTCAAGGAATAGCAAACACAATAGGGAAAATAATAAGGAAAAGTAAAGGGATAAAAATAAATAAATGGCATTATATATAAAAATGAATATTTTTTTTAAAACATATGGAAAAAAATAGAGAAATGTAACTAAATACATTTTTAAAAATATATCTAAATTAAAATATAAAGAAATAAATGATCAAATACATGTGAAAATAAATGGAAATGCTTATAATTATTTTATTTGTTTTTATATTTCCACATTATTATTTTATTCTTTTATTAATGGCACTCCTATAACAATGAGGAAGTAAAGCCAATGTTGACAAAACACAAGGGTTAAATGTTGAGGATGACAACCTGCAGCCTCCAGCCATGCAAATCTCCCAGCAGACAGTGAAAGCAGCAGAGCATCGAGGAACAGCAGAAGGGAGACTAGGAACTGAAACAATATGTAAACTGCTCCATGAATTTAAAAAAAACATTATTAAATGTGTTGGAAATATTCCTCAGTCTGCCTCAGTGTGTGTTACAGACAAAAGCCAGGGGCCTCCCTGAGGGGCCCCACTCCACAGCTAACCATTAACACACATTCACACACACAGATAACTGAAGGAGACTTTGAGTTATCTACATCACTTTGTCTGACGACAGCAAACATCTCCTTCCCACGCTCCTTCTGTTTGTCTGGTTCACTCTTCCTGTCGTGGAGGTGAGGCATCTGACAAACCAACGTTACCAGTGTAACCATACTGGACTCCAGCCTCAGATTCTCACTCACTGTGGTTAAGTGGAGCTTTTTTTCCTTTCCAAAAGTACCAAAGTGTCTCGATAAAGAGTCCACAATAAGCACTGTAATGTTCTGACATGCAAAATACAGTTGAGCTGTTTAATTATTACATATATTACTAAATATTCCTGCTGCACGTATTAAACTCAAGATGAACCTTTCAAAACAACATCACCTGTGTTTAATATTGTTCCCCCGAGTGAGACACAATAATAAAATCAGCTTGTTTAGTCGATCGCTGTCTGGTGTGTTTGCCCATTTGGTTGCAGAGCAAACAACCGGACAGAGACCGCCTGTGAAGGAAGATCTCAGTCCACTTTCCAAGAGGACTCTGGTGGATTATGTTTGGGGTGTGAAAGCAAAGATCAGGATTTGTTTTTGCTTTTTTTAAGACTACATGTTTGATTTTCAGATGAACAATTCAAAAAGAAAAACCGCTATTAAATCAATCGTGAACTGTCAAGAGAGAGATCTCCCGACCGGTATAGGTGATGTATAGTTTACTACTGCTACTGGTTTATGCAAGATAATTTTGTAGCCATGGTAACACGTATGTGCGTCACCAGGTGATGCATTAAAAGGACTGTTGCAGTCATTTTAAAAAAATCTGTAAATCATGCAGCTGCATGTTTTAAAGGACGTCAGAAAACTGATTCTTCATCGTCGTGACTACTGACAACGGACTAATTGATTAATTGTTTCAGCTCTAATGAATATTAACTACAATATACATAAAAACATCAACAAGTCTTCTAAAATAAACACACATTTTCTTTAAAAAAAAAGACACATCAGCGTTTTCTGATCCGTCTGAAACACGACGAGTGCTGCCTCCCTGTGTGTGCGTGTGTGTGTGTGTGTGTGTATGTGTTTCTCACCCAACCAGTCATTTCCTTTCTACAGTGGAAAATCAAACCTCCACATCACTGAACACGCTCAGCTCGACCTTGGCTCAACACCGACCAGCCTCAGTGTCTCAGGACGGTTTCACACTCGAGCCGCTCAGTTTCTTTTCCAGAACTAGAGTTTATACAGTTCATCTGATGAAGTATAAAAACTTCTGTTCGGTCTTGGTCCACGTCAAAACACTGGACTACAACTCATGAGCTCAGTTCAGCTGTGGAAACAGACTCATTTAGACTTCTAGAGGACACTTATTTTAAATTATTATGAATAGGAGGATGTGTCGAAGAAGTGCATACAGATCTCAACCAGCTGGCTGGGAAATGATCTGAACTCTGCTCCTCCTGTAGTTCAGCAGCATCCATCAGCAGCAAAGAGACGCCTGATAAGTCCTCTAACAAGACAACACTACAAGACATGACAACAAAACAAGAAGGATTATGGGTAGAAAGGATGAATGCAGCTCGTCATGCTTGGATACTTGTACTGGTATGAACACCACAGAAGAAGATGACTAGAATCAATTCAAGCGGGCCGTTGAAAAAAACACCACAAAGTTTTTGTACCAGAGCTGTGAACGAACAAACCATCTTTCCCCTTAATACTCAGAAAAATAAAAAGCTGAGGTTAAAATATCTTTATCATAATCCTGAAAGCATTTTATATCAACTGTGTCGTGTTTACAACACGATATAAAATGAAGCTGAGCTGTTTAATAGTGCAAAATGTGCTCCACACAACATTGAAATAATACTTTTCACTTTTAAGTCAAACTTTTTAAATGGTTTTGTGCAAAACAAGAACTTTCACTAAACACTTTATCAAATTCATAATTCAAAATTATGATTTCATCAGAAATAACTTGTCACTCAAAAATTAAACAAGGATAAAATGCTGAGCAAGCATTAAATACTGTGGGTACACGACAGATTTAGGTTGATGTTAAAACACTAAAATGGAGGAAACACATCGGTCAACGGGGAGAAAGTTCACTTTGTTGGTAAATTATATTTGGCAGCCAGCGACAGAATGAGGCAGCAGAAGTTTACACGTCCATGTTTTCAACAAATTTTGTTTAATTTTTTTTATTTTGCCTTCATAGCTGTTTTTGAACATTGCATATATTATTTTATGTATATAAAAATTTTTTGGCTGAGATAGTCACACATCCTTATCCGGTCAGCTGCCTGATATTGGGTTGTCCTAGATAAAGATTGACAGTCGTAAGAGAAACAAACTGAAATCCAAAACGGTGATCTTTCACTGCGAGACGTTCCTCTTTGGGGATCAAAGATGCCCCGACAGTGTCAGAAAATGAGGACCAAAATCTCACGATGTGACTGCAGCTACGACACCACATCTACATGAGACATTAGACACATAGACGTAGATGCATTTGTGTGTGTATATATATATATCTTTGATAGTAAGCTCCATTTCGTAATGAAAAAAAAAAAAAAAACAGCACCAGCTCTACGACCAGAGCTTGCAGACTGATGATGTGAGCTGATGGCATTTCTCTGATTCGCAAAATGATTATCACACAATGTGACACGCCTCAAAACTAAAAATTAGTCTGGCACAGATTGTGACCAAGATTCAAGTCAAGTCGATGTTATTTAAACAGCCCAATAGCACAAATTTGCCTCAAGGAGCTTTACAATCTTTACAACTCTCCAAAGAAAACCTTTTAACAGGGGAAAAAATGGAAGAAACCTCATGAGGAAGAGCAACTGAGGAATCTGTTTGACCATCTCACTGCAAGATGGCTGTAATCCCACTCTCTCTCTCTCTGTGTCTGTGTCTGTGTCTGTGTGTGTGTGTGTGTGTGTGTGCGCGTGTGTGTAGAGGCAATTCAGAAAAAATCCTGACCAGCATTCTGTGTGACAAGCAGCCAACAAGATCGATGGGCCTCCACTTCAACCCACAAGAAATTGCGTGACAAACGGCAGTGTTCACTTTTCAAAGTGGTTCCACAAGCAAAGACACCATTTTCATCACTTTCATTACAGCGCTGTCACACCACTCTACCTCTGAACCCTTATTCTCTCATTTCATTTGTCTTCTACAAAAAAAAAAGGGCACCACAAGAGTGACTCAACCAGAAACTTTTGAGTTTTTGTGTAAAATACTTTCTTACCAGACCGCACTTTTAAAATCTCACAGCTGTGTGACGGAGCAGCTACGTCTGCAACATTCAACACCAGCAGAGACAACAAAACATCACTGCAGGAGAGAAAATCTAGACATTTTCAGGACAAACATGGTTATGGAAGAGAGGAAGTGTAAAAAATAATCTGAATTATTCACAGATTTCCCAGGTTGTTTATCTTGTAGTGTGCTAAAAACAAATCTCAATCAATTATTGTCTGGATATTGTTATTTATAAAGCAAAATAACTGATTATCTGTCAGTATTGTGCGGCCTGGGTGGAAGCCAAGCAACAATTAATTAAAATCAGATGTGTGCTAATTAAGTTTGGGACACAACAACAACAAGCAGCTTGTTAAAGACAAATATGGAGTAGAATAAGGGAGCAGCAGGTGAAGGCCCATCACGTCCACTCTCATTAACAAACAGTTTGCTCCAGATTTGTGCAATATTTTCATCCCAGAGACCTCACCTCTCCACATGAGTCCATGCAGGCTCATTAACACAGGTGTGTCCTCTCTCTGTGTGCAGCCTGCTCATTAAAACACACTCTGCTGTTGTCATGTGGAGACTCTGCACCCACAACATGCCAAACTCCATTCAGAAATCTGTCAATTTAACGCTGCTGTGTTGACAACGTGATGCATTTCATCAGTAATTACTGTGGGACCCAATGTGGAGCCGCAGATAGTAACTTTAATGAAACTGACATTTTTAGAAGTGATTTCTCTAGTTCTCACAGTCGTCTTTAATATAAATGTTACACCGAGGTGAGAGGCAGCAGGAGAAAATCTGAGATTTCCAATAAAACATTAGTTTAATTTGGGTTTTTGTGTGTGCCGAATTGAAGAAGAGTTCCTTTCAATTCTATACATATTCAAACAAAATAATTTACAAATTGTAATGTCGCTTATAGGCAAAGTGACCTTAAACTGCAGGATTATAACACATAGTTTGGCCAGTGCTGCATGTACATGAATTAACAGGACGCAAACTCACTAAAATGAGAATAAATATGATTAATACATGTAATATAAGTTATATCATTTATTTTACCACACGAGGACCTTTCATTAGATTAGTTCTGGTTAACATTATGATAAGAAATCTGAGAAACATCTACACAAAGTGGAAGGACAAAGGTTGAACTTTGGTCTCCAGCATAACAAACATTGTAAAAACACAAGCCAAGGATTTGAAAAGCGTCCCAAATCACTCTTTACTTTGACATCAGATAACACACTCAATAATGCTTAATTCAATTAAATATCAACTTTTTAAAAGTGGTTTCATTTCCTCTTGAAATGCAGCCAGGCGGGGTGCAGCAACGACTTTACAATATCTAAGATTTAATATAAATATTTGTTTTTTTTGTGAATTAAATGTATGCCGAATTGAAGAGTGGGTCTAACCGATTCTAGAGATATAATTTATAATAAAGTATTATGTATCTATGTATGTGGAAAAAGGAGTAAGACTTTAAAATGCGACATTATTAAAGGCAGTCCGTTGCTTTCCGCGACAGAAAATGTGAATTTAATAGAAAAAATGTGTTGTTTTGTGAATTACATGTTAGCCGAATTGAAGAGTGGGTCCAACTAATTCTAGATATATCATTTATAATAATGTATTATTTGTCTATTTATGTGGAAAAGGGAGTTAGACTTTAAAATGCTACATTATTAAAGGCAGTCTGGGCTTTCCAGAAAATGTGAATTGGGGGCTTTAAACTGTGAAAACAGGGGGGAAACTTTACTGGGATGATGCATATTAACAATGCAAACATCCCTGACATGTGTAGACCTTCTACAAACAAAGCAAACACTTTTTTTAGTAAAATGCATGGTTTTGTAGCCTCTGGAGGAGCTTCCAGATGAATGAATGGAGACTCACCGATGGAGACCAGCTTGATGTTCTCCTTCTCCAGGAACTCCAGAGCCACCGACACGTTCTCCAGCTTCATCTGCCTGAAGTTGGGCCTGTTGTGGTACTTTCTGTACATCTTCTTGTGGCTGAGGACCTCCAGCAGGCTGATGAGCCTCAGGCCGTCGCCCAGGTCCAGCTGCAGGTCCGCGATCCGCTTGTTGACGCACTTCAGGTGCTCGTTGGTCCAGCGGGTGAAGGTGTTCTGCTGGATCTTCTTCCACGGAGCGTCGTCCGCCAGGTCTTTCTCTGTCACCGGCATCTTTAGTTAGTTATATCTCTCTTGTTGAGGACTGTGGTTGTTGAGCCGGAGCAGCGTGTTTCAGTGTGTAGTGTTCAGTGTTCCCGCGGTGCTTCCTCTCAGCAGCCTGAAGCTGGTTTAAAGTTAAAACTTCACTGAGACTCACTGCTGCTGCTGCTGCGTTCAGGTGCTGCTCTGAAAGCTCGGATTTCCTCCTTCTTCTTCTTGGAGGTTTTACAAGTAGTTGGGATCCTTAACGTTGCATTACTGCCTCCCTCTGGATCTAATCTTCCTCCATGTCCATTTATTGAATTTAATGTCATGTAATTTTTTTATTTTTTTTTTATTTATTTGCACAATAATGCACTATACCCACTTTTAACAGTCTCTTCTGCACTATATTCACTTTTTTAATAGTCCTGTATCACAGCTGTTACCCTGCACTATATTCAGTTTTAACAGTTTTCTTCATCTCCTTGTATTTTTATATCTGGTATATTTTTTTGTACTTTGTACTTTGCACTACTAACTTTTTTACTGTCTTTTTACTAACATGTTTTGCACTATGGAACTGTGATGCTGGAAACTTGAATTTCCCTCAGGATCAATAAAGTTACTATCTATCTATCTATCTATATATCTATCTATCTACATATATAAAACTGCACAAAATCCAGTCAATGAAAAAAAAAAAAAAAAAATGTGTCAGGAGAGGTCAAGAAGCCACAGGCTTTTCCCCATGTTGTTCATGTATCTGTTTTTATGTTTTTTTATTTTTTTCCACTCACAATGTTGTTTGAAGAAGTTTTTATAGATATTTAAATCAATATCCTCCTCACAAACACTAACCATACACTTCCATGCAACACACACACTCCACACACACACTTCGGATTTCTTCCTTCCTCTTCTTTGAGGTTTTATGAGTAGTTGGGATCCTTAACGTTGCATCACTGCCTCCCTCTGGATCTAATCTTCCTCCATGTCCATTTATTTTTTTTAATGTCGTGTATTTTTTGTTTTGTTATTTTATTGATTTGCACATATATAAAACTGCACAAAATCCAGTCAATGAAAAAAAAATGTGTCAGGAGAGGTCAAGAAGCCTTACAGGCTTATACAAAGGACCTCCCCCCCAACCCCAAAAGAAAAAAACAATAACAAAAAAAGGAAGAAAGATCTAAACTAACATAATTTTAAAAATACAACAAAAGTTAAACGGACTGTTTGTAAGAATCAGAAATGCTTGTTAACAGCGACACCTGTGGCCGTTAAGTCAACGAAAGTCAGCGTCGGGCTTGCGCTTGCTAGCTCTCAATAAACTGCACAAAATCCAGTCAATGAAAAAAAAAAACGAGAAATGTGTCAGGAGAGGTCAAGAAATCACAGGCTTATGAAAGCGTCACTTGGAGGTCTGTTTAATTGCGACTATAATATAGAATCAATGGATTGATAAAAAAAAATAGTCCTGGGGTCCCGGATGAATGAAATGATGTAAGAACTTGAGTGTGTGAAATAAACAAACAAATACTTATTTGTGGCCTTATGTATTTCCATTATTTATGATTGATATAATTTATGATTTATGATCATTTTTGTACTTATAAGACAAGGAAAATTGATTTATATTAAGTAGCACATTTCATATTTATCCACGTTTATTTAAAAAAAACAAAAGAATAAAAAACAATTGATTTACTTGTGCAGAGAGACTGTTAAAGCTAAAGTAGGCGAGGATTGGAGCAAATATGATTTAAAGAATGTATTTTTATAAAACGGTCACTATATCCTGACAGTAGTGCATGAAACAGGTAATCTGAAAAAAATCATGTGCCTCTGTGTCCTCCGGTGCTCCTAATAGCATCTGCAAGATTTCACAGACCGGAGGAAAACAACCAATCAGAGCCGAGCTGGAGTCTGCCGTCCAGCTGCCGTCTATGAGAGCCAGCTGTCAATAACTAGCGAACTCCGACCAAACGGTCAAACTAGGCAGCGCTGATCAAATATTAATCAATATTCTGTTACTGTAATGTCTATTTCTCTCCTCAAATGTTTTCAGAAACATCTTGTAGTGTTTAGCTGTAAAATGAGAAAGTTTGTGACCCGGCAGCCATGTTGAGATCAGTTGAGAAATTACCAAGCACCGCCCACAAGCCGGAGCACAGCCAATAGGAACGCTCTCTCTCTGAAATGACCTGTGATTGGTCAAAGTCTCCCGTCACAGGCTAGATTTTCTAAAGCCTGAAAACAGAGCCATGAGGAGGTGCAGAAGTCTAGTTTTCTCTCAGAACACTTGAATTAAAATATCCTGAAAGGTTATTATGGAATTTTTGCCCAATGATGCCAAAAAATTGTTGCCTACTGCAGCTTTAAATAAAACCAAAAAAAAAGAAAGAAATCATTTCGATTCAAATTCCCCCAAAATAATTAGAAGAAAAGAAAAAAAGAAAGCAAATATATGTACAGATATAAACATTTGTACACATACAGTATATATCCAAACAGAAGACAAAACAAGTAGCAATAAAAACATAATAATGATAATGATTCTATTTTTTTTTCAGTTTCAATCAAAAGAAATGTGTTTACCATGTGTTTATATCACTATGATTATATGTATTTTATCTGTATATTGTTATTGTACTTTGATTCAAACACTGTATATACACTGTATGTATAAAATTATATATATACAAAAATAAATGAACAAATACATGTGAAAATAAATGCACATTATACTGTAATTTTTTCTTTTATGTTTTATTATTTATCTTTATATTTCGACATTTATTTTCTTATTCTTTTACAGATGTATTATTTTTTTATGGCACTCCTATGACTCCATAGTTTAATATCCAAAAAGTACAAATAAAAAGTTTCTTCTCCTTCTGACACAGTTGGTGTGTTCAACATGGAGGACAAAGTGCTTCTGCTGATCAATTGAAATACATCAGTTTGCTTTGAATTGTATTTTTTATTTTATTTTAAACTAAAACACCGGATGTTGACAGGTTTTGATCTGATCCTGAACGTTGTTTCTGGAGAAAGAGAACAGAGTGATGCATCTTGTTGTTCTGATATTGATTAGAAACTATATACTGATATTAACTCAGTGTTGGAATCAGCAGCTCTGCAACTGTCAGGCTGCATTATTGATCTAATCGGTTTATTTTCACTCAGTTTGGTTTGATGTTTTTCTCTTCAATCAATAAAATTTTATCTGATCGGGTTCATATTTTCAGACTTTAACAGTGAACAAACTGAGGTTGTTTGAGCCTTTAATCTGCTGTTCAGACTGAACAACCCAACCCACCATGACAAGTCTCAACACACACACACACACACACACACACACACCCTTCTGTGTTTCCAGGGTAAACAGAGGAAAGTCACGCCATGATACAAAACTATTACTACATTTCTGTGATTACCACACTGCAAGAAGAATCAGTGACTCATTTGCACATTTCAGACATCAGTGTCTTCTGTTTTCAGAAGGGTTTCAGGGTTTCCATGAATCACAGTTTAATGTTTGCTGATGTGTCAGCGTCACTGTCAGCCGTCTGTATCACTTCCTCTCTGCTCAGAACAAGAAACTGTGAAAATCTTCACATTATTCCCTTTTAAAAAAAATTCAGGTGTGATTATTCTGAAATAAGACTCTTTTATCCTGACAATAAAATAATTCTCTTCCGTTCAGTAAAGTCTATTTTAACCTCTTTGACAAAGTGCAACACAAACAAATGAGACAAGCAAAAATAATGGCTGATTATTGTCCAGCTGCCATCTTTATATGGGTGAAGAAATACATTAGAAATCCACCTTTTGGGACAGGTTACAAATCTGGTTAAAAAAAAGACACAGAAGAAGAAGAAGAAGAAGAAGAACAAGAGGAAAGAAGAAGAAGAAGAAGAAGAAGAAAGCAAAGAAGGAGAAGAAGGAGAAGAGGAAAGAGAAAGGAAGAAAAAGACAAAGAAGGAGAAAAGAAGAAAAAAGTAGGAGTAGAAGATGAAGGAGAAGAAAAAGGAGAGGAAAAAGAAGAGAGGAAGGAGAAAAAGATGAAAATGAAGAGAGAAGAAGAAGAAGAAGAAGAAGAAGAAAAACGAAGAGAAAGAGAAGGAGAGGAAAAAGGACAAAACAAAGGAGGAGGAGGCAGAGGAGAAGAAGAGGAAGAAAAAGACAGAGAAGAGGAGAAGGAGGAAGAAGAAGGAGATTACGAAGGAGGAGGAGAAGGAGAGGAAAAAGAGGAAAAAATAGACAAAGGAGGAGGAGGAGAGTTCATTCCTTCTACATGTTGGAACCTCTCGTCTCATAAAGATGACATCATGCTGCTGCTGGATGATTGATGCGTGCTTTTCGTGTGAACACACATTCAGCTAATATCAGAGTACACACACACACACACACAGGTCCAGGCCTGTGTTTAATGGCGATGTCTTTTGTTCGTGTCTGTATGACATCACACGTCTCCTCTCTGTGTTTTAATCATTGATCGAAAGTACATTTACCATCTACATATTTCTGTATTTTGCACCTCCAGACCCTAAAAAAGTACTTGTACACATGTACTTGATGAGTAAAATCTGATTTTGAATTAAATGCTGTGCAGCTACAGTAAAAAAAAGTGCCACCCAATCATGAGTGCTGCTTATGGTTCAACTCTTATTTCAAAATAAGAGCGTACTGCTTTTCAAGACAACTTCAACCACAAATCTATGTTCGTGTCTTCTGTAACGTGATTTTATGTTTTCATGCTTTAACTGCTTGTGCTGATTTTCTGCTCACCATTGTTAAGCATTAATTGCCTGCTTTCTAAATGTCCTACTCAGCATGATGCTGCCTTATTCCTCTAAGCTTTTAATCCTGTTCAGCTGTTGACAGCATGTTTTGCTTTCTCCTGTTCTAATTTTAGATGTTTTATTTGTTGATTTAATGACCAATTTCACATCAGGCTGAGGGATAACAGTTGAAAATTAGCCTTTTCCCTAACACTGGCACATTTACTGTGATGTTGATCAATGTGCATTGTTCCTGAGAATAAAAAAATAAATAAAAAATCAGACCTCCCACCTGCCTTTGAAAAACCAAGTTATCTGAGAATCAACAGGATCATTTTATCTTGATAACATCATGTTAGTCTGGATTAGTTAACCATCTGAGACCCACAATAGACCCGTTTTTGTGTTTTGTAGGGGGGTACAGGGGGTATTTAGGGGGAGATAGCAGGTCAACA